>JASVEL010009964.1:0-142241 GCA_032618575.1 Nicotiana noctiflora
AGAGCCTCTAGGATATAAAAAGGGGAGTACAATACTTGCCGGTAACAAGGCTCCGGCTATACCTTACAAAACCAAAATGAAATCTAAACAAAAGTGGCATGAACCACACAGGGCCCCAAGGAAGAAAGGGGCTCACCAAAACGGGCAGTGGAAGATGAAGGATACTACTGCCGATGAGCTGAAGTGCCTGCTACTGATCCACCTACAATCATAACACGAATGTAGCGTCCTCGGCAAAAGGGACGTTAATACACATGAATTGTACTGGTATGTATGGACAAACTTTGTCCCAAGTAAACTCAAACCGTTAAACAAGAATCACGATGACAAGACAGCCAATAGATTACATCAAAGAATCAATTTAAGCTAACTAACCACGTTCCCCACCTTTTACTCATTTCAGATAAGCCTCAACACAAACACGTTCAAGGTAAACAAATAGAACAACAACCAATCAACCACATAAATTGCAAGTAGTCAAACATAGGGGCGATCAGTGCCCCCCAGGTTGCAAACTCTCCTGCTGTCTCCTTTTACAATTTCATATCAATAATTTTGTTTCAATTTTCATTTGCGATTTCGATCGCTTTCCATCCTTATTACCTCGTCCACCCTTATTACCTCGGCCACCCTTATCACCCCAACCCACACCTTATTTCTTCATGTTGCGGCGCGCAACCCGATCCCACCGTACAGTTTTCAAACACAACAATCACAAACAGCAGATAAGACACTACACACAATTACAACAAGTTCAAATAAGCAATTTATACATTGGTTCATGTTCTCAATTACTTCTCAAGCCAATATCACAACCAAGTTACAAGTGTCCCAAAATCGAGAATGTTCATACTGTTATGTTCAATAACTTACCACACCTCAAGTGTTTCGCTTCTTTTCCACAAGGTACCATATATGCCATCATAACCATTATTCACAATTATTTTACCAAATTCAACTCTCATTTATATTTCGACTCAAATATCATATTACATCACTCATAGTTCAACAACAACTTTGAATATCCAACACAACATACAAGAATTTCACACAATTTGGCAATTTAACTCGAACCAAACAAATTTCACACATATAGGCGATTTCACAAGAATCAAAATTAGCCATACATACCTGGTATCGAGTTTCCTTCTTTTAACTTCCTACTTTATGCTTACCCAAGCTACCCTATCTTTGCCGACCTTGTTTTGCAGACTCTTACGCCTATTCACTTCCTCTTTACTAAGAAAACAAGTTTAATAATCATGCATAAAATCTCAAGTTCAAAAGCTATTATATGTAACCCTCTCCTTACCCATTTTAAAACTGAAAATTAGAGGAAAAATAGTTAGGGTATTTACCTTGTAAAGATTGGGGAAGTTGAATCTTGGCCCTAGAATCCTTTGGACTTAATGGTTGGAACAATATTTGAAGATGAAAAACTTCTCTCTCTAAAAACCCTCTCTTCTCTCTCTAATTTTTGGTAAGATGATATGATAGAATGAAGGAGAAAGGCGTTATTTTAAAGAAGAGGTCGGTTTGAAATTTATAAAATTCCTGGGCCGGGTCAATTCTGCGATCGCATCTGTGATCGCAGAATCAACATGCGGTTCGCATAGTGACCGCAGAATTGCCTCAAAATTTACGCAAGTTCTGTTAAGGAATGCGACCAAAATACGGTCCGCATTCTTGATCTGCGGTCGTATAGTGCACCCCAGATTTGACAATCAAAAACCTTCGAGAATTTATACGGTAGATCTGCGGTCCGCAGGTCCATTCTACGATCGCATATCGACCGCATTCTCAACACCAATTTTTTCAATCCTACTGTTAAGCTCTGCGGCAGGAATGCGGTCCGCATAGCAGATCTGCGGTCGCACTCCTGACCGCAGAATCGACACTTTTCTGGAAAATTGACTCTTTACATTTTTGAAACTTAAATCACTACCAAGGGTCCGAACAGCGGCTCGCAAGCTCGCCGCGAAGAATTCTACGCATTCCTAACATATTATTCGGACCATGGCACCACGGCTACTAGGTTTCATGCACAAAAATTTTTCGGGGCCTTACATCCTCCCCTCCTTAAGATCATTCGTCCCCGAATGAGGACTTTGAAAATGAGTTGGTTTTGAAAGATATGATATGCAAACTATCAAAATTTTAACTAACTCTTATATTTTAGAAAAATTTCGGCAGAGTTTCCTTTGTATTATGGACATATCCACCTGTCAGAGGGCCCCCGAAACATATTACCAAACAACAATACACAAATACAACACTTCCCACAACTGGTATACACTTTCTTACCTCAACGAATGCCCATATTCTATCACATTGTTACAATTGCACAAAAACTTGTCACTTCAATGAGTTCTTACCTTATTTAACCATCTTAATACACTATGTACACACAAACAAACCATTACCAATCTACACTTACTATTAGTTGTTTATTTAACACATGAATATTTTATAAGGCTTTCATTTATCAAAAAAGGTTCAAGTGACCCAAGGCAACAACACATTTATCTCATTATAAAGCGAAGGAGACTTTACTAATACTAAGAGGGAAACAACTTGGACAAGATGGCAATTACTAGGAGTAGAAGGGTCACCTAATTTCTTCTAGGTTTGATCAAACAAATGGGGGTACTTTTCCTTCATCTCTTTTTCTGCTTCCCATGTGGCCTCCTCAACTTGTTGACTTCGCCACAATACTTTAACAGAGGCAACTTCCTTATTTCTCAACTTACGGACCTGCCTATCAAGAATGGCAACTGGAACTTCTTCATATAACAAATCTTCATTAACCTCCATAGCTTCGACCGACATGATGGTGGATGGATCTCCGATCACTTTCTTCAACATGGACACGTGGAATACCGGGTGCACTGATGACATCTCAGGAGGCAACTCTAGCCTATAAGCAACTTGACCAATCCTTTGAACGATCCGATATGTCCCGACATACCTAGGACTCAATTTCCCTTTCTTTCCGAATCGCATGACTCCCTTCATAGGAGATACCCTCAAGAACATCCAATCATCGATTTGAAACTCCAAATCCCTTTGGCGAACGTCTGCATAGGATTTTTGTCGACTCTGCGCTGTTTTCATTCTCTCCTGAATAACCTTGACCTTTTCCATAGCTTCGTACACCATATCTAGCCCTAGCAATTCCGCTTCACCTACCTCAAACCACCCGATTGGCGACCTACATCTTCTCCCGTACAATGCCTCAAATGGGGCCATCTGAATGCTAGCATGATAGCTGTTATTGTAAGCAAATTCTATCAGTGGCAATTGTTCATCCCAATTACCTTTAAAATCCAAGACACAAGCCCGCCCGCAACATATCTTCAAGCATCTGAATGGTCCGCTCGGCCTGACCGTCGGTCTGTGGATGGAAAGCTGTGCTGAGATTCACCTGAGTTCCCAAACCTTGCTGAAACGTCTTCCAAATGTGAGTTGTGAACTGAGCCCCGCAATCCGAGATAATAGAAAGTGGAGTGCAATGAAGCCTTACTATCTATTTGATGTACAACCTTGCATATTGCTCTGCAGTATCAGTGGACTTGACTGGCAGGAAGTGAGCTGATTTGGTGAGTCGATCTACTATCACCCATATTGAGTCGAACTTACGCTGAGTGCGAGGTAACCCCACCATGAAATCCATATTGATCATCTCCCATTTCCACCTTGGTATTTCTATAAGTTGAGTTAATCCACCGGGCCGTTGATGCTCGGCCTTCACTTGCTGGCAGTTCGGGCATCTAGCTACAAAGCTTGCCACATCCCTTTTCATACCGTTCCACCAATAAATCTCTTTAAGGTCATGATACATTTTTGTAGAACCTGGGTGTACCAAATACCTGGAAATATGAGCCTCTGCCATTACCCTCTCCCGAAGCTCGTTCACGTCCGGAACACATAGTCTACCTTGGCACCGCAATACACCATCCTCGCTGCTGAGTACAAATACTGAGGTCTTGTTATTCATAACTGCTTCCTTCACCCGAACCAATGCTTGATCCATGAACTGTTTTTCCTTGATTTCTGCGACCAGTGATGATTCTGCTCCATTATGCACCAAAACATCCCCCTCGTCTGACGCCGAGATACGAACCCCCAAATTGGCTAATTAGTAAACCTCCCGAGCCAGGGGTCTCTGACCCACACCCAAATGAGCCAAACTACCCATGGATTTTTGACTAAGAGCGTCGGCCACCACATTTGCCTTCCATGGATGGTACAATATGTTCATATCATAGTCCTTGAGCAATTCTAACCACCGCCGTTGTCTTAGATTCAGCTATTTCTGCTTGAACAAATACTGGAGGCTCTTGTGGTCTGAAAACACTTCTACATGAACCCCATAAAGATAGTGTCGCCATATTTTCAAGGCAAACACAACAGCTGCAAGCTCCAAATCATGCGTCGGATAATTCTTCTCATGGTTCTTGAGTTGCCTGGAGGCGTAAGTTATAACCTTTCCGTGCTGCATCAATACACATCCCAAACCAATTCTGGAGGCATCACAATAAACTATAAATCCCTCTATGCCTTCTGGCAAGGCCAATACTGGTGCCGAGGTCAACCTTGACTTCAATTCTTGGAAACTTTTCTCACATGCATCGGACCACTGGAACTTAACCGCCTTCTGCGTCAGTTTTGTCAATGGGGAAGCGAGGGTTGATAATCCCTCTACAAACCTCCGATAGTACCCTTCCAAACCCAAGAAGCTACGAATCTCTGTCGGGGTCGTGGGTCTAGGCCAATCTTTCACTGCCTCAATCTTCTGAGGATCCACCTGAATTCCCTTGCTGGAAATAACATGCCCTAGAAAGGCTACGGACTCCAACCAAAACTCACATTTTGAGAACTTAGTATACAATTGATGCTGAAGAAGGGTCTGCAATGCTGCTCTGAGGTGAACGGCATGATCTTCCCTGCTCCGAGAGTAGATGAGGATGTCGTCAATGAATACAATCACAAAGAAATCTAGGAATGGCTTGAAAACCTGATTCATAAGGTCCATGAAAGCTGCTGGGGCGTTGGTTAGCCCAAAAGACATGACAAAAAACTCGAAGTGACCATAACGAGTTCTGAAGGTGGTCTTAGGAATATCCTGCTCCCTGATTTTCAACTGGTGGTACCCGGACCGTAAATCAATCTTTGAGAAGAACTTCGCTCCCTACAATTGGTCAAACAGATCATCCACTCGAGGCAAAGGATATTTATTCTTGATGGTGACTTTGTTGAGCTGCCTATAATCAATAAACATTCGAAGTGACCCATCCTTCTTTTTGACAAAAACCGGAGCACCCCACGGCGACACACTCGGTCGTATGAACCCTTTCTCTAATAAATCCCTCAGCTGCTCCTTTAACTCCCTTAACTCTGCCGGCATCATCCTGTACGGTGGAATGGATATTGGCTGAGTATCTGGCAATACATCGATCCCAAAATTAATCTCCCTATCCGGCAGAATGCTTGGAAGCTCATCCGGAAACACTTCAGGAAATTTATTCACAATTGGCACGGACTCGAGGGTAGGCACTTCTGAGGTGGTGTCCGTTACCCGAACCAAGTGATAGATACACCCCTTCTTAATCATCTTTGAGGCCTTAAGGTAGGAAATAAACGTACCCCTTGGCACTACACCATTTCCTCTCCATTCGATGACTGGCTCGTTAGGGAACTCGAGCCTCAGAACTCTCGTCCGACAGTCAAGTTTGGCAAAGCATGAGTAGAGCCAATCCATCCCCATAATTACATCAAAATCAACCATCCCAAGCTCAATAAAATCAGCTGTGGTAACATGACCACTCACCGTAACAAAACAATTTCTATAGACTCGTGAGGCTGTAATAGAATCACCAACCAGAGTCGACATAGAGAACAGCTCACGAAGTTGTTTGGGTTCTATACCAAAACTTGAAGCAATGAATGGAGTAACATAAGACAAGGAGGACCCCGGATCAATAAGGGCATAGCAATCAATAGTCTGAACAGAAAGGATACCTGTAACAGCATCTGGAGAAGCCTCGGCATTCTGGCGGCCACTCAATGCATAAAATCGGCTAGGTCCACCCCTACCATGAGCTCTACCCCTAGCTGCACCACGCCTTGCTGATGCTGGAGTACGCGCTGATGATGTAGCAGCCGAAGAACCGGATGACTGAGCGGATCCCCTACCTATACCTTGACGGGGTGCACGGCAGTCCCACTGAATGTGACCTCTCACCCCGCACCCGAAGCACACCGGGATGTCAAGGTAGCAAGTCTCTCTATGAAATCTCCCACACTTGGGGCATGTAGGTCTCCCCTGGTGCTGGGATCTCACCCCAGGACGACCAGACTGACGAGACCTCCTGCTATCTGAACCGGGTCTCGAGTAACTGCCCTGCTGATGACTGTGTAGATGACGGTGCACTCCCGGAAGACTGAGCATATGACTGGGATGGCCCTGATGACCCTCTCCCTGGAAGTGATCTCCCTGAATGACCCATTGACCGGGCCCTGCTGCTACTTTCTCCTTCTGCACGAATCTTCAATTTCCTGGCCTCTGTGGCCTGAGCAAACCCCACGATCCTCCCATAGTTCATGTTTGAGTGCAAAGTTGTTGTGGCGGCCTCATTCACTACCAAAGGGCTAAGGCCCTGAACAAACCGTCGAACCCGGGCATCCATGGTCGACACTAAATGAGGAGCGTACTTGGACAACCTTACGAACTCCATGTGATACTCCCAAACACTCATACCGCCCTGTTTGAGGACCTCGAACTCCGTGGCACGGGCTGCCATCACCTCGGCAGGCAAGAAGTGGTCCATGAATGCATCCACGAACTCATCCCATCTGGCCGGAGGGCTCCCTTCTTCACGGGAATCCTCCCACATTTCGAACCACAAACGTGCCGCTCCCTTCAGCCTGTAAGAGGCCAACTCTACCCCCTCCATATTTGTAGCCTTCATCACTTTGAGGGTCTTGTATATCTCATCAAGGAAATCCCTGTGGGTCAGCCTCTGGATCGGTACCTGAGAATTCTGGAGGGGCCAACCGCAAGAACTGATGGACTCTGGAGCCGGAGGAATCTCCCTGTCCGCTGGAGGATGCAGGGGCATCATGGGATCTCTGGGCCTGGGCGGCCACTAACTGTGTTAACATATGAATGGCTCCCCTAAGATCCTCATTAGAGATACCAGAGCCCGAAGCGGGAACTGTATTTGAGTCAGGAACACTGGCAGGAGGAATGGTGGCATCCTCTGCCGCAGCTGGAATAGGGACACTTGGGTTTTGAATAGGTGGGCCAGGCAAATTTAGGACTGGTGGGTCATTCTTGCCCACGGCATCGGGTACATGATTAGCAGCCGCACTTGGGCCGACATTGGCCCCAAGGCCGAGTCTAGCCTTCTTCTTAGGCGCCATATTCTGAAAAATTGGGAACAAGGCGCGAATTAGACACAGATATTTCCACATTGCACTTTACCGCACGATATAGATTAACAAAGAAATAGGTATATTCCTAAATGCCCGTGTAGCCCCCAACTTATCTGATGTGGTCGACAACACACCGATAAGAAGGGCACTACTAGACACGGCTCCGAGACATCCTAGGACACTTTAAAAACCTTAGGCTCTGATACCAAGTTTGTCACGCCCCAAATCGAGGGACATGACCGGCGCCTGACCTGGTAGCCCCGGTCAAGCGGACCTGGGTGCCTTTCATTCCCACGCATTACCCCGGTGTTGATTCATTCTCATTAACCAAATATCTTACTAACCATAAATGATTTCATAATAAACAAACAAAACCATACAAGTGATTCATTAACAAGTTTGCAGTTTTTTTACAACGCCCAACATAACACAATATATACATAAGACTGGAATCCCACAGTTTACATGTCTACAGAGCCTCTAGGATACAAAAAGGGGAATACAATACTTGCCGGTAACAAGGCTCCGGCTATACCTTACAAAACCAAAATGAAATCTAAACAAAAGTGGCATAAACCACACAGGGCCCCAAGGAAGAAAGGGGCTCACCAAGACGGGCAGTGGAAGATGAAGGATACTACTGCCGATGAGCTGAAGTGCCTGCTACTGATCCACCTACAATCATAACACGAATGTAGCGTCCCCGGCAAAAGGGACGTCAGTACACTTGAATTGTACTGGTATGTATGGACAAACTTTGTCCCAAGTAAACTCAAACCGTTAAACAAGAATCACGATGACAAGACAGCCAATAGATTACATCAAATAATCAATTTAAGCTAACTAACCACGTTCCCCACCTTTTACTCATTTCAGATAAGCCTCAACACAAGCACGTTTAAGGTCAACAAATAGAACAACAACCAATCAACCACATAAATTGCAAGTAGTCAAACATAGGGGCAATCAGTGCCCCCCAGGTTGCAAACTCTCCTGTTGTCTCCTTTCACAATTTCATATCAATAATTTTGTTTCAATTTTCATTTGCGATTTCGATCGCTTTCCATCCTTATTACCTCGTCCACCCTTATTACCTCGGCCACCCTTATCACCCCAACCCACACCTTATTTCTTCATGTTGCGGCGCACAACCCGATCCAACGGTACAGTTTTCAAATACAACAATCACAAACAGCAAATAAGACACTACACACAATTACAACATGTTCAAATAAGCAATTTACACATTGGTTCATGTTCTCAATTACTTCTCAAGCCAATATCACAACCAAGTTACAAGTGTCCCAAAATCGAGAATGTTCATACTGTTATGTTCAATAACTTACCACACCTCAACTGTTTCGTTTCTTTTCCACAAGGTACCATATATGCCATCATAACCATTATTCACAATTCTTTTACCAAATTCAACTCTCATTTATCTTTCGGCTCAAATCTCATATTACATCACTTATAGTTCAACAACAACTTTGAATATCCAACACAATATACAAGAATTTCACACAATTTGGCAATTTAACTCGAACCAAACAAATTTCACACATATAGGCGATTTCACAAGAATCAAAATTAGCCATACATACCTGGTATCGAGTTTCCTTCTTTTAACTTCCTACTTTATGCTTACCCAAGCTATCCTATCTTTGTCGACCTTGTTTTGCAGACTTTTACGCCTATTCACTTCCTCTTTACTAAGAAAACAAGTTTAATAATCATGCATACAATCTCAAGTTCAAAAGCTATTATATGTAACCCTCTCCTTACCCATTTTAAAACTGAATATTAGAGGAAAAATAGTTAGGGTTTTTACCTTGTAAAGATTTGGGAAGTTGAATCTTGGCCCTAGAATCATTTGGACTTAATGGTTGGAACAATATTTGAAGATGAAGAACTTCTCTCTCTAAAACCCCTCTCTTCTCTCTCTAATTTTTGGTAAGATGATATGATAGAATGAAGGAGAAAGGCGTTATTTTAAAGAAGAGGTCGGGTTGAAATTTATAAAATTCCTGGGCCGGGTCAATTCTGCAGTCGCATCTGCGATCGTAGAATTAACATGTGGTTCGCATAGTGACCGCGGAATTGCCCCAAAATTTACACAAGTTCTGTTAAGGAATGCAACCAAAATACGGTCCGCATTCTTGATCTGCGGTCGCATAGTGCACCGCAGATTTGACAATCAAAAACCTTCGAGAATTTATGCGGTAGATCTGCGGTCCGCAGGTCCATTCTGCGATCGCATATCGACCACATTCTCAACACCAATTTTTGCAATCCTACTATTAAGCTCTGCGGCAGGAATGTGGTCCGCATAGCAGATCTGCGGTCCCACTCCTGACCGCAGAATCGACACTTTTCTGGAAAATTGACTCTTTACATTTTTGAAACTTAAATCACTACCAAGGGTCCGAACAGCGGCTCGCAAGCTCGCCGTGAATAATTCTACGCATTCCTAACATATTATTCGGACCATGGCACCAAGGTTTCATGCACAAAAATTTTACGGGGCCTTACAGTTTAGCCTACATGATCACCCCACACAATGCCCTGTAATCACTCATCATCAAGGGAATATACGCGACATTAGCGCGTAGTCATCATATATCGCCCTCGATAACGTGGAATTTTGTATCTTGAATGGTTCTAGCCATGTTCACCGGTAAAATAATCTCTTTTTAGTTGTTTCGTTGGCCATGTTGAAGTCATTTAAGACCCGAGATGTGCCCATGATTTGATTTTGTAGGTCGAGTTACTCCACGACCCTCAATCGAATAATATTCATGGAGCTACCTAGATCCACTAAAATACACTTAACTTTATATTTATTTAATAAGATATAAATTACTAGAGCGTCGTTGTGTGGCCGAGATATGCCTTCTGCTTATTTGTCGTTGAATAATAAGGAACCTTCGGGTACGTAATCTCAAGTTCATATTTCCGTAGTGATTGACACCTTAGTGCGTTTAAATATGGGTCCCTATGGAACATCAATCCCACTGACGATCATATGAATGACATAATGGGGTTCCTCTTGTTCATTTTTCCTGTTGGCGTCCTTTCTCTGAACTGGTTCTTAGCTCGATCATTAAAGATATCTTTAAGATGACCCTCATTGAATAGATGGGCTACCTCTTTCCTCAGTTTCCTGCAATCCTCGTTTTGTGACCATGCATGCCATAATACTTGCACATCCAATTTAGGTTTCTTCTAGAAGGATTGGCCGGTATGGGTTTAGGCAACCTATTATATTTTATTCTTCTAATTGCCAATACAATGCCCGATCATTCGATGCTAAAGTCATACTCCAATAACTGAGGTGCCTCAATAGGATCGACATGCTTATCAAACCCACTCTTGCTCATAAGTCTCCGAGAATTGTGCTCCCGATCGTTTTTTTGATCATTCTGGGAGTTATTGTGTCCTAAACCATTATTCCTTCGGTCTCCGGTATATGGTTGATATCATTCTCTATTAGACCTTATTTCACTATCGGCGTCTCTCAAGGTTTTAACTGCTAACATGTTTGGATGTACTGAACTGGAAATGGCTCATAATTGGTCGTCCTCGATCCTGATCTTTGATTGATATCGCTTGTGCACATCTACCCAAGTTATAGTTGGATAATCGACCAAATTTTGTTTCAACCATCGTGATTCTATCAAAGTATGTTCATTCAACCCTTTTGTGAAAGCTTCAGTGCCCCAATCATATATGATCGGTGGTAAATCCATGCGTTCTATTTGAAATCGAGATACAAACTCCCTCAGCATTTCATTATCCTTTTCTCTTATCTTAAAAATGTTTAATTTTCTTGTTGTAACCTTTATGGCCCCAGAGTGTGCCTTCACGAAAGAGACTGCTAACATGGGAAATAAGTCGATGGAATTTAATAGTAGGTTGTGATACCAAATCATGTGTCCCTTTGACAAAGTTTTCCCCAAAAAATTCGACAAAACGGACTCAATATCATCATCATTATCTAAGTTATTTTCTTTAATTCTGCATCTGTCCGAAGTGGTCTGTTCATTAGGATTGGTGGTCCCGTTGTACTTAGGTACATTAGCCATACGACACTTCTTAGGAATAGGCTTCAAATCCACACTCTACGGAAAAGGTTTTTGCATAAACGTTTTTGAATCCAAACCCTTTAGAATCGGGGGTGCCCTCGGTATCTAATCAACTTGGGAGTTGTAAGTTTCTAATTTTTAATAATTATCTTCAATGTTCTTCTTGCCCTATCGGGGCAGAGGTAATGTGTGCGTACATATTACCCTCCCCAGACCCTACTCTGTGAGATTTTAATGGGTAGTTGTTGTTGTTGTTATATCGTCAATGTTCTTCTCCTTTGTCTCAATTCTTTTGGTGAGATCCTTGAGTATTTTTATTATTGTAGGAGCAGTCCTTGATTCGTTACCATTCGACCTTTTTGGTACTGGCTCGTTACGGTGAGTGATTTCTTGCTCGACCACACATGGATTCCAATGTTGATTTTGCAATTGAGAAATAGTGGCCTGCTAAGCTTGTAGCTTCTTGAAATATTACCTGGAAGCTAACCCCCATCTTCTCTGCCCTGTGTACCTTGGCCACCAGATGGAACTTCGCTGCGTACACTCTCTTCGGGGTCCGCTTCTTGGTCCGCATTGAAATTAACATGGGAACTAATATTAACTGGATTGGTGACCAGTACTCACCAAAGATTAGTCAGTGGCACCTGGACTCTTGGATCAATTATAGTTTCATTTTCCCCGTGAAATATGATACCAGGATCAGCATGTACGAGCACATTTTGTGAGTTTGACATGCTTTAACCTAAGAGCAAAAATCGATGACATGAACAAGTGTGAAAATAAATTTTGTTATCAGAATTTGCACTAAACAATCACTATTATCCTTAGCCCCGTGGTGGGCTCCAAACTGTTTAACCTAAAATTTGAGTAACATTTAAACTTGTATTGCGGTTTTATGGATATGTGATCTAATTCAATGTCAATTTATAAACAAGGAACTAAATATATAGATAAAAGAAAAATAGATCAAACCAGTGTGTAAACTATAACTCGACTTCAAACTATGATAATCTCGAGATAGGATAATGAGAATAACAAATGATAAAACAACTTAGATGAACAGTAAGTGAAATAACAGGAAAGTAACGTTTTATATTTTCTTATAAGAGTATAATGTCCCTTACAAATGAATGGGATCTCCCTTTTTATAATAGGGGAGTTCTAAATAAGGTAAACTTCTAATTATAGTAGGAAATCATATATGACAATTGTTTAATCACTGAATATCAATCCATTACGAGATTCACGCTGTGATCTCTGGATCGTTGTGAGTATCTCTCTTTTTCTGTTAGACAATCATAGCGGATATCGAAGCATGCCTTCTTCCAACCTCGACAAGTGTTATCAACCTCGACCCTAGAAAGGAGCTTTGACCCCGATCTCAACATCCTGTCCTTGCAACGTGACTTTATCCATCAAGGGGCAAATTCGGATAGCCCCGAATTCCACCATATACATTGGGTCAAGACGGAAACATATGGGACTTCTCTAGTGTTAGGTTAGATCTAGATTCATGCCCTCCTCTCCACCAACCACCTTGCCTGATTTTATTAAAGCATTCAAAGTTCTATATACTAATATTGTGTATAAGTATTTTATACAATCAGATTATTTATAAGATAATACGTAAAATTTTACCATAAATAATATTTCATTTAATTTACTTATGTGATATTCTTTTCTTTTTAGAATATCCAAAAAGAATAAGATATGTTTATTTTTGAAAATAATGACCATGAATTTTTTTCATCTTACTATTTATAATATAATTTATAGTCACACAAACTTAATGGTACGACCACAAGTTCTAATAGTTTTTTTTAGACATCATCCGAGGCACTATCATATAAAATGCAATGAAGGCAGTACCTACTAGCTTGGTAAAAATTATACCTGCCCTATAATCACATGGACCAGGTCCATCCTAGTGAAAAACAAATATGGTCAACTCTAGGATGTGTGATGTACGTGAAGGAGATAAATCTAACTTACCATGAGTGACATCTCCCGATCTTGATCCAAAGGTTGCGTATTGGATCAGGAGAAAGACTTCTTATACAAAGAGAACACAGTTTAAGAAAAGGATATAGTTAGATGTTGAGATCAACTAGAACTCTTCCACCAAGGAAGAGTGGCATCAGAATTCTAGTCAATCTCTATTTACTAACTCCATAAATATCAATGTTGTTCTCTTTTATAGGCAACACAGATAAGCAGAAGTTAAATATGAATTGAGAGAAAACTAGCAAGACAATTTTGCAAGCAATTTGTATGTGATTAAAGCGTGCAAACCAGAAGCTATTTAAACCGGATAGAAGAACCAGTTCTAAGTGTTTGTCTTTTATTCTAGTTCAATTGTATTAGTGTTTACCTTGAAAATGGTAACTACAATATATTTGTTTTTGAGGTTCTAAAAATACATGATTTATTTTAATACTATTTGTTAAGTAGTAGATGCTAAATATAAGTAAATAAAATAAGCAATGCAAACCAAAAAGGTCACAAGGCTTGGCATAGAGCTCGCTGGAGCAGGACCTCGAGGTCTTGATGGGAAAATAACAATTAACAAATGGTGAAGAATCAATGATAATGAGGGCCTCAAAGATAGACCTTTTCGGTTAATAATGAGTAGTTAATGAAGAATAATAATTGAACAATGAATAAACAATGAAACAATAAGCAATAAATGTGTAGAAAAAATGTTCAAGCAAATACCAGAGAATGTGGTATTGTATTTAATATGTTATGTAATAATCGGATCCCTACAAAATGACAAGAGACACCTTTATATAGGAGGGGTGAATCCAAACATAATACATGTCTAATTAATGACAAAGAAATTCTACTAGTACATCTATACAATGGCACGGTACGAGTTTATACTATTGTTGCAGACTCTATCAGTCCTCATCGCGTACCCTCAGGGTTTCCATTACCATCATCGACTTGTGTCGCTCTAGGATTGATCTTTGATATTCCCCCTCGAGGGAAGTACCTTGACTCCGCTTTAGAATTCCACTTCAAGCTCCTCGAGGTCGGGCTTGGAGTGCCACAGTAGTCCAAAAGTTGAACTCTCTGATTTTGGCCGTATACAAATAGTCGACTTTATTGAACCTATCGTGGTGATGTCTGTGAGCACATGATTTTTGCACCGGGCAAATAATTCCAAAATCAAAATAAATATGTTTTTGAGTGTAATTACTTGCTTTGTTTGAAATTAGCTACACTTTGTGTGTTTGAATAATTAGAAATTAGAAAAAATCAAAAAACATTAGGCTAGGTAATTACTTTGTTTTAATTAATTAGGTTTTAGGAAAAAGCACAAAAAAATAGTTTTAAATAGTTAAAATTAAGGGAAAAATAGTAGAAAAACTGCAAAAAATAGTAGATAATTAGCATAAGTAGGAAATTAGGTTTTTATAACATTCCATAAAAGAAAAGAAAAAAAAAGTATAAAAGAAAATACATAAAAATAATTAAAATCAGAAAAATACAAAAAATATATGGAGTATCATAAGGTTGGGCCAAATGCAATCCAAATCACTGGCCCAATGCTTTGGCCCATAGGAGATCCGGTCCAGGCCACTCAGGAGATGTAATCTCAGCCGTCCGTCGGGTTTAATCCAACGGCTGAGACAATTAGCAGGGTTAATTAATTATTTAACTATGTGAGGCTCAATCTGAGCCGTCCGTTTGATTTAATCTAAGGGTCGAAGGCCTGGGATCTCATAAGCGACGGAACGGCGTCGTTCAAGTAACGCCTCTGTGAGCCGTTGATCTACATCCATTGGACGGCCTGGATTTCATGCGACACTTTGCCTATAAAAGGCTTATGTCTGAAGAATTTTGCCCATTTTCTCTAAAGCTTAACCCTAGCCGCCTTGGAGATCTTCTTCATCTCCCTCATCATCATCGTTGTGAAACGCTACCGGCCATGGAGACCACCACCTCTACGGTGGTCTCCGGCCACTTCTCTCACCCCTCTTCTTCTCTTCTTCACCGTCTTCAACTCAGACGACCAAAACCCGAAAAACAGCCCCTTTCTTAGAACTCCAGTCACCGGAACTCACCACCGGTGGCCACCAAAGAATGAATCTCACCTCCAAACCAATGCCAAAAAGACCGTCTTGGTCTGATCTACACAACCACACCACTCGCCTCCTTCGAATCTTGTCGGAGCTCTTCGAATATCCAAAAAGGTGTCGCCGGAAACATAAATCCGGCGACCCAAAACTCAAACCTTCCAAAGACACAGTCTTTTACCTTCCCCAAACACTCCCACAAACTCAAAAACCCAAAAGGCCTTATCTTGAAGCCAAAACAATGGAAAAAATAGAAAAGAAAAAAAAAGAATGTCAGAAAAAGAAAACGAAAATGGAATAGAGTAAAGAAAAAGGGAATAAAAGGGTCTGGAAGAGTCTGAGAGAGGGTGAAAAGGGAAAGAAATAGGAAAGTTTGGGGGACAGACCCCGCCAATCTAAGTACCCCCTCCTTTCTTTGTTCTTTTTGATTTTCTTGATTTTTGTTTTTGTTTGTGTTGACTTGCATGTTTTGTTTGTTTTCGTTATTTTTGTGTTTTGCATGTTAGTTGTAAGGTTATTCTTTGCTTTCTTCTGTTGCTTCTGTTCTTGTTTCGAGCTTGAGTTTCACATGCTAGTTTAGAATCTTCTTTGTTTATCTTCTTCCGTTTCACAAACATGAATCTGTTCATCTTCTAAGAGCTTGTTATGTTAAAATTTTTCTTTCTATCTCTCTGCTTATCATTAGTTCTTTTCTCGTTGTGTTTATTTTTCTGTTTCTTCGCATGATTATTCATAAATTTCTTACCAATTGTTTCTTCGTCTGTTTCACATCTTTTGCCCGTATCTCTAATGCTTAGTCATAGGGTTTCGTAACATGTTCCTTCAGAGCCCATTAATAATAGAACTTTATCCATCATATATCTTGTGTGATCACATGGTTCTTTGCTCTAAGATTGAGAAATTCATCTTTTTGTGTCACTTTTGACTGTTGGCTTCTGATTCATCTCAAAGGTTGACTGTTGATAGTTGTTCCCTTTTATTTTTGTTCGTTGTTTTTAAACCATGTTTTAATCCTGATAAATTGAAGGTCACCTTGATTCTTTTCTCCTTTTTCATCTTGTGAACCATGTCAGATCTTTCATACTGGTTGCTTGTTAGGTCTTTTTGTTTTTGTGTATGTCTATGCCACAAACCTAGATGATTTTGAAGTTGATCAAACTTTCATGTGACCTGAATTGGTAATAACTAGGTCTGAATTGACATGAATTCACACTGCATCACATACAATCTGATAAAATGAGTTAGTTGACTAAAATTCAACCATATCTGTTGTTTTCTCTGAGTTTGAGTTGATTAATGCATGTTTCTTGGATCATATGTGCTTCTGTATGCAATTCATGTTAAGAATGCTTAAGTTTTGCTAGTTTTTGCTTCTTATGAATGTCTGATTAATCATTCGAACCTTAGGTGAATTGGTTATAGCTGTTAGTGTTAGGTTTCATAGGGTGGCTAGTTTCTAAATAGGTTTGAAAATGAACATGAACAAAAATAGGCTATAGGTTCAATAATTGACCTAAGAGTGGTCAACTTTGCAAAGGTTGACCAACTCTATAAGGTCCAAACACACCAGCTCACTTCAAAAGGGGTTGGTTGTGCAAAAAACTGGTCAAGCTTGCAAATGCAAGCTCACCCAGGCTCTCTTTTGAGCCCTGGACATTAAGTGGCCAAACTTGCAAAGGTTCTGGGCCCAACTATGTTCAGTAATTGGGTTGAATTACCCAAGCTAAGTCTCTACTTGAGACTGGGCATTAGGATAATGTTCTAATTGCTTTAATTAAGCAGGCTAGTCCTGCACTCTAGTTTAATTGACCTAAAAATCACAAAAATAAATAGTTGGCTTAAGAGTGGTCAACTTTGCAAAAGGTTGACCAATTCTATAAGGCCCTAACACACAGTCCACCTTAAAAAGGGGCTGGTTGTGCAAAGAGGCTACCCAGACTTTCTTTTTTGAGCCCTGAACATTAAAAAGGCCAAACCTGCAAAGGTTTTGGGCCCAACTGTTCAGTAATTGGGTTTAATACCCAAGCCAAGTCTCAACTTGAGACTGGCTAGCCTTTAAATAGTTTAATTTCATTAATAAAGCATGCTAGTCCTGCAATTAGTTTTAAATTGAAATAATGTGGTCTTAACTAATTGGAATTAAGCTAAATAGGCTAAAATTGAAATAGTTCTCAATAGTAGACCTGGCCAGCCCTTAAATACCAATGCAAGGGCTGGCTATTAGTTAAATAAGTCCCAAAGAAAGCTGAAACTTGACCTAGGCAGTCAAGTAAATTAGCAGTGGCATTCAGGGCATAATTGGAAAATAAATAGGTAAAATAGTGAATAGATTGAAACATAAGAGGGTAAGGGAGTCATTTGTACCCCTGATTTCTGTAATTTTGCAGAGATTCAAGGGTATAATGGTCTCCTTAAAAAGGGAAATCTGTAAAAATCCCAAATCCTTAGGGCTATATTGGTAAAACCCCACAAAAAGGAATCTTTAGAACCTTCCAGCACATGCTGGAAGGGTTTCTGCTAACTGAATATGGGTTTAACTGTATATCTCATAAATTTTAGAGGGGGAGAAGTGGGATTAATCCCATAACTTTCTCCCCAAGTTTCAGCTCTTGGCTTAGCTATAAATACACCCAAAAAAGGGGCTGAAAGGGGTTCGGAAAAATTAGAAATCTGAATACATCTAGGCTGGTTTTATTGAATACAAAGCTTGAGAGTAAAAGTAATAGCATAAAAACAATAGTATTTTTCTGGGATTTTGGAGTTGAAGATATACTGGTGTTCAATCTGGGTCATTAATTTTCTTTGCTGGGTCATCTGCTGGGGTTATTATTTGTTTGCTGTTGCTGTGTTGCTGTGTTCGTCTAGCATCCAAATCTACCCTGTTGCATTGCCTTGAATCCCTACTGTGCTCGCTTGCTTTATCCCCTAGACTCATTGGGTTTTCTTCTTATTGATCTAGGTACATCTCTTTCATACGAAGCTGTAACGATGAATTGTTAAAATAGAAATGAAGACTCAGATTGGATTATATGATGTTGTGTAGATTTTAGTTTAATTTTGTAGCTTGTTTATTGTAGTAGTTAGTAGTGAGAGGAAAACACAACAAAAACAATGTAATAGTAGTAATAATAGTAGTAGTATAGTATAGTAATAGCTATAAATCACTTAGCTAAGTAGGTAAAAACTATAAATCGAGGCTGAATAACTCTAATATGAATCGATAATAGTAAATCCAGCCAACTCACGTAGGTAATAAGATTTAAAAGTTGATATCTGGATTCGAGTAAGTTTAAAAAGGAAACAACCTGATTGAAGCAATAACTGAGGTGAAACTGGGTTTGATAGCATTAGATAAGCTTGTCTCGTAGTAAAATCAGTAGTTAATCATGGCAAGTTTTTTTTGAACCGCTAGATTAAAGTGCTTTAGGTTCCATTCGTAATTGTTTAAACTGGTGATTAGTCTATTCGTAAACAAAGACTCAGATGTGTTTAAGTTTTAACAAAGGGAAACAAGTAGATATTGAAACAATTTAAGTAAGACAGATCTGTGATGATATGAGGTTTAGCCCATAATATAATTAAGCATCAGTGAATAACTTGTTTTAACTTCTTTTAGATATTATAATTAGTTAGCCAAATTGTTCTTATTTGATCAGTGCTAATAGATAGTTAAGCTATTCTCTTAGGTTTTTTCTATTTTTGACCAATAAACAATTAGACATTAGTATAAAACTTAGTTGTAAATTGGCTTGGAAACAGTCAGTGTTCTGTGTATCAATTTTTCATTATCTGATTAATAAAAATATTTGATTTCATCTCTTAATCATGTGTATAAATTGTACTGTGCATTTACGCTTTCAATTCCTCCTCTTATTACTATCAATTGGTTTGGGCTTAGTACACAACATTGGCCTGAACATTAGAATGAAACTGATTAGGCTGCCCAAATTAAGTTGGAAGATTGTCTTGGCCCTTGAGGCCTGGGCAGGATGTATATCTGTCTAAGCATGAATGTAGAAGCCCAAGCTCTAAAACGAGAGCTATGACAAACTTCATGGGCTTGGTATTCTTGGAAATAAAAATACGATTAAGGAAAAAACAAATATAGAAAACGTAGCCAAATACTAGTATTGAATCCTTTAATGAAAATTGGGATGAGCCTCGGCCGAATAACAAGCACCGGGGCCCCCATTTAGTAATAAGATAACATAGTAGATCCGGAGAGGCTAATAGCGAATTCCATAGCCTCTCCCAAAAGTTAAAAGCCGATAGACGTTATTTAGGGCACGATTTTAACGTACTTTCCATTGAACGAGTGTGCACTTGGTGCGACTCAAATCCAAATCTCGGCAAAGCTGATATACACCGAAAGTCATAGGCGTACTGGTTGCGGTATGACTCGAGGCGTGTTTTCGCGATGCCGCAAATTCTTTAAAATAATATTTAAGTAAAAAGCACAAGTATGTTGTTAAAATCTGTAATTGAGTCAAACAAGATTCGGGAACGACAATTGAGCGACCGTGCTAAAACCACGGAACCCGGGAATGCCTAACACTTTCTCCCGGGTTAACAGAGTTCCTTATCCGGATCTTTGCTTCGCAGACATTTTGAAGAGTCAAATTCCTCGGATTCGGGATTAACCGGTGACTTGGGACACCATTATCATTCCCAAGTGGCGACTCTGATTAATCTCAATAAAATCCCGAACCGATTGTCCTTTAATTGGAAAAACTCATTCCCTTACGTTATTTTATCCGTTTCGGATATTTGAGCGTCGGGGTACACCCTACGAGCGTATTTATATGCTTATGTGGGGGTAGTAAAAAGGGAGGTGTGACAGCTCTGGCGACTCTGCTGGGGATCCCAACCCCGAACCTCAGTTTCAGGGTTTAAGAACTCGAGCTCCTTAGAATTGCCGTTCGCGTTATTATTTGACTTCATTATATGATTTGAACAACATGCTATGTGCTTTATCGCTTTGATATTGTGTGAATTGTATATAAAATTGTGCCGAAAACCTTTCTCTCTTCACCCCCGGGGATGTGCTTACTGGTTGAGACTCCCCTTTCTGTTAAAGTCACCTGAAATTAAGAAATTAGAGGCCGGATAAGTTACAAAGCCGATTGACTCCGGGTCACCGGTACGTAGCCCCCTCCTCGATTCGAGTTGTCCGCTCGGGTACACGGTCTAACACTATATGAAACCGTAAGATTTTGAACATAGGTCTAGGACGATTATTTGCATCATATTTGACTTAGGGGACTCAACACAGGGGTTGGGTCCGTCTAGGACAGGTGACCTGGTAATGGAAAAGACTGAGCATGTTATGTGTTGCATTTTTATTGTCCTTGATCGTTATGCGGACCGGCAGAAATCCGGAGGATAGAAAAATTGTTGCAAAAGAAAAAAAGAGAGAGAGAGAGAGGAAAATAAGATCTATAGGAAATATGTATCCGAAAAATTTGAATATTTGAAAAAAAGAGGTGGAACAGTTTTTGTTGAAATAATTGGTCAAATAATCTGACCGAACTACGCAGGTTTGATTCTCGCCATTAGGTGGGATACGTAAGCAACCCTTAAACGGGTCCAACCACACTTGTAGAAAAAGACCAAAAAGATTTTCCTTTCAAATAATCGAGGTGATCGCTATTTTTGGAAATGGCCGAATGTTCCGAAAGGACGCCGGAAGGCTGCTTTGGCAAAAATGGCCACTTCGAAAGTCATTTTTTTTCCTTTCCTTCAAAAATGAAAACTTGCATTGAAAAAGATTTTCCTTTTTTCTAAATAAAATCGCCTTAATAAATGTGCAGGACGAGCACAATGATGAATGAACATTTCCCCCTAAATAAAATCTCTTTGGAGCTGAAATTATGGTGGCAAGACATGGGATCAGATGGTCAAGACCTGGGTCAAAGGTTACTTAAAAGGCCTTACGGGGTTATTAGACATGGTTCCCCGAGGCGATGTGATTAGAGCGTTGGTCACGTTTTGGGATCCGGCACACAATGTATTGCATTTCCCAGATTTTGAACTTACCCCTACTTTAGAGGAGATTGCCTTCTATATCGGGAAGACTGAGGTCCCGTTAAAAGGAAAATACCCGGTATCTCCGAGGATGGTAACAGTGCATCGTTTCCTCGACTCTTTGAAAATTGCCCGGAATGTTCACAACGAAGATCTGGCCAATGGGTTTTGTTCCTTAAGCTTCATCTATAGCAGGTTTGGACGCGTTGGGGGTTTCAACGACCTCACAAACAAGTTATGCTGCAAGTCCAACCGAGCGAAATGGGAGGAACACCGGAGGTTTGCATTTTTGGTGGCATTTCTCGGAGTTGTCGTATTCCCGAGGAAAGATGGACATATCAATATAAAAGTTGCCGGGGTAGCTACCACACTGATAGTACAAGATAATTGTACTCTGGCCCCAATGATCGTAGCGGACATCTACCGTGCTTTGACTGCGTGCAAAGCGGGAGCCAACTTCTTTGAAGGATGTAACCTGATCTTGCAAATCTGGCTAATTGAACATCTATGCCACCATCCTTCGTTCTCGAGCTATGGTTCGGCTGAACGGACATGTTTGGAAGAGTTCAGTACGAGGACAAAAGAAGTAAAGTTGCCGGAGGGAGTCCAAGGTTGGATTGTGTATCTTCGATCACTAACTGACGGTCAAATCGATTGGACGTATGACTGGCTACCTCTTGACGAGGTAATGTATATGCCAACGGAGGGATCGCCATTTTTGATCATGGGTTTGAAGAGCATACAACCTTATGCCCCATACAGGGCCCTGCGACAGTTGGGTAGGTGTCAAATTATTCCGAGAGATGGGGACCTCAGTGTGCAAGCTGTAGAGATTGGTCCGGACGGGCAATTCCTGGAAGCAAAGATCCGGCAAATCTGGAATGGGTGCCAAAATTTGAAAATTGATACTTGTGTGCCGAATAGAGCAAAGGGGGAAATGTCGCCTGGATACTCCACATGGTACCGACGAGGGGTTGAGCACGAACGTCTTTCGAAGAGACCTCACTTACAAGATCTGATAGAGCAATCCAAGGAGAATCAGAACTGGGTGGCCAAGGAAAAAGAATACAAGGCCAAAATCAGCTTGTTGGAGGATAAATTGAGAAATCTCCATTTCGAAAGTGGCTTACAGGCAGCATCCGATGAAGTGGAGAAGAAACAGCTGAAGAAAGAAAATGAGATGTTGAAGGCTCAAATGGCTCAAATGAAAATTGCATCCGAGACCCCAGTTCGCTCAGCCCGGGATGAAAAGTTAATTGAGATTCTCCGGCGCAAAGTAAATGACTACAGCTTCGACTTGGACAAAGCCAAAAAGGAACTAGTCAGGGCTCGGAAGCAAATAGACAGAGATGCTGAGGAAAGAGCCAAGTTGGTTCGGCAATTACAAGACAAGCACGATTTTGAGGTAGCTCAGCTTAGAAAGAAAATAATTTCAGCCACGGTTAAAAGTAACAAGATTATCAAGGATCTTGAAGAAGAGAGAGAGCATTGTTACACAACTATGGCTAGATTAGAACTGGAGCTGCAGCAAGTGCAAAAAGATAACCAACATACCTTGGATGCTCGCACTGAACAAATAAGCCGGTTATTGCAAGAAAAGGGGGTTATCCGAGAGAAGATTGTTCGCATTGCCCAATACATCACCCGAAAGAGTCAACTGTGTGAAGATATGTCTCGAGGAACCTTTGTATCAGCAGTGAAGTTCTTCGTGCAACAAGTCATGTCTAACCTAGATAGGCTCCAAAGGGGATTAGCATATAGGCCCGCGGCAAGGCCGAACGATGCCTCGCGGGCACTAGGAGTATTAATGTACTCATAGGGCATGCATCATCTTTTATATTTTTCCTTTTATAACATCACCTTGTAATCAATGTTTTGAATTATCAATGGAAAATCAAGTATTGTTATCAATTCTTTTGCTTTATGTCATTTCTTTTAAATTCGCTAGGCAAATAAATAGGAACGTAATTATGAAAAAAAAGAGAGAGAGAGAGAAAAAGAAAAAGCAAGAAAAAGAAAAAAAAAGAAGAAAGAAGAAAAAAAGAAAAAAAAAGAAAGAAATAAAAAGAAAGAAAAAGGAAAGAAAAGAAAAAGAGAGAGAAAAAGAAGTGATTGATCCAAATGAGCAGCGGTCGGGATGATACATGACGACTCGAGGAAATTTGTTTGTTTTTAAAGTCGTTGCATTTTATTCATGCGCTAACAACTAATGGGTGTTGATGCTTGTGAGTTCAGATTCTCTAGGCAACTAGCATTCTGGCTACCCACCCATACAACACAAGATACAAAAAGATGACGAAAGTTATGTCCCAAGAAATTGAGGCAACTATCGTGGATCCCGCTCATGAAGAGGAGATTGTGGATGTAGCAGGAATGAAGGAGGAAATGTACAAACTGAGGCAACAGATGGCCGAGATGTACCAGGCCTGGTCTAGAGGTCAACCCCTGCCAGCTTACCCCGCCAACCCCGCATATATCCCTCCAGCCAACCCCAATCCTGAACCACCTACAATGAATTCATCCTCCGCATACCCCGATTACCCTCACTATTATGCCTCCACCTCCCAGGTACCACTACCTCCAGTCAAACAAGCACCACCTCACATACCCCAAGTTGCTCCAGTGTATGTGGCACCTCCGCCAGCTGCCATACACAAATCCTCCAGTGAACCGATGTTTCATATACATGATCCTCACTACTACCCTCCAGAGCCAACTTTCCGACAACATGAGTCTTATGCTCCGTTGATAGAAACAAGTGAAGAAAGAATTGGCAAGAGTGCCGGGCAAGAAGAGATGGCCAGAAAAGTGAAAAGTCTGGAGAATGCCTTCCGCACTATGCAAGGACTAGGAGGGCAGGTGAGTGTGGCCTACAAGGACTTGTGTCTATTCCCTGAGGTGCAGCTTCCCGTGGGATTCAAGTTGCCAAAATTCGATATGTATAGCGGACACGGAGATCCGGTGGCCCATCTTAGAGGATACTGTAGCAAAATGAGAGGTGCAGGGGGTAAAGATGAGCTATTGATGGCGTACTTCAGCCAGAGTCTGAGTGGTTCAGCTTTAGAGTGGTATACCCGATAAGATCATACAAGGTGGTTCGTTTGGGATGACCTTGCGCAAGCCTTTGCAAATCACTTTCAGTACAACTTAGAGATCATACCTGATAGACTATCCCTTACAAAAATGGAGAAGAAGCTAGGGGAAAGCTTCAGGGATTTCGGTTTCAGATGGAGGGAGCAGGCTGCAAGAGTAGATCCACCCATGAAGGAAGGGGAGATGGTGGATTGTTTCCTACAAGCTTTGGAGCCTACATATTACGGTCATTTAGTGTCGGCGATTGGGAAGAGTTTCAATGAAGTCGTGAAGATGGGAAGCTTTGTGGAGGAAGGTTTGAAAACAAACAAAATCATGAGTTTTTCAGCCATTAAGGCCACCAATCAAGCAATACAAACTGGAAACGGGGGAGCAATGGGAAAGAAGAAGAAGGAAGAGGTAGCAATTGTAGAGAGCAAGCCATGGAGCTGTAACCCGCATCATCACCCACCAAGACCTTACCACCAGCACCCACCAAACCCATCAACCCCATATAATCCACCACCATCATCTTACCCGCCAAACCCATACAACACATCAACCCCATATAACCCACCACCACCTCCATACCCACCAACAGTCCCACACTACCACCACCCACAAGCCCAAGCCTACCCACCACCACCACCACACGTGTGGAGAGCCCAAACCCCACACAATGTTTACCACACCCAAAACAAATACCCAACCTCTAAACCCTACAGAAACCAAAACAGGCCCAGACCTGACTCAGAGTAGAGAAACAAGGCAAGGAAAACATTCACCCCACTGGGGGAATCATATACCATCCTTTATCACAGATTAAAAGAGTTGGGGATGCTAAGCCCGGTTGCACCTAAAGTTCCAAACCCACCCCCGAAAAACCTTGATCCTTCTGTTAGGTGTGAATATTGTTCGGGAACATTGGGCCATGATATCGAAAAATGTTGGCAGTTGAAGAATGCCATTCAAGATCTCATTGACGACAGGAGAATTGAAGTTCAGGCTCCAGAAGCTCCGAACATCACCCAGAATCCGCTGCCAAATCACCATGAGACACACATGATAGAATTGGTGCAAGGTGATAGCAGTCAGAAACCATCTCAGTCTGTGATGATGATAAAGTCAAGTGACAAAGCAGAAAAGGAAGCCGTGAAAGAAAAAGGGATTACTGAAGAACCAACAGGAAAGCCAGTAGTGGTGGAGGGTTTGAAAGTGGTAGTGCCAGGCGTAAAGCCGATTGTGACTGTGAAAGGCGTGAGTACGGAGCCAATAATTATAAGGCCGGTGGTACAGATGCCGGTAGTGAGCACAAGACTGTACCTTGGAATTACAACAAGGTAGCAGTGGTTTATAAAGGAAAAGAGGTGTCTGGGGAAATTAATGAAACCCACGGTCTCACCCGGTCCTGGAAGATGCTTTGCTCCAGAAGAATTGAGAAAAATGAAAGCAATAAAAGAGAACCAATTGAAGAAACCAGTGTCAGAAGAAGAAGCGGAGGAATTCCTCAAGAAGATGAAGTCACAGGATTATTCCGTAATTGAGCAGTTGAGGAAGACCCCTGCGCAGATCTCTTTGCTATCTTTGCTAATACACTCAGAAGAACACAAGAAGGCTCTGATGAAGATACTGAACGAGGCTCATGTTCCAGAAAAGATCTCAGTTTGCCACCTGGAAAAGATTACCAACAAGATTTTCGAGTCTAATAGGATCACATTCTCAGATAAGGAATTGCCTGTTGAGGGAACCGAGCACAATAAGGCACTGTACCTTACGGTGAAGAGCGAAGAGTCGGTAGTGACCAGAGTGTTGATAGACAACGGATCAAGTGCTAACATTTTCCCGCTGTCAACTTTGGGAAAGCTGAACATCAGTCTGACAGAATCCGGAAGAACAGTATAAACGTGAGAGGATTTGATGGTGGGGGTAAAAACACATTGGGAGACATTATTCTGGAGGTGACCATCGGTCCTGTGGATTTTACTATGGAATTCCAGGTGCTCGACATTGCTGTGTCATATAATTTGTTGTTAGGCCGACCCTGGATCCACGCGGCCAAGGCAGTACCATCGTCTTTACATCAGATGGTCAAATTCGAGTGGGAGCAACAGGAGATTGTGGTACATGGGGAAGAAAATGCTTGCAATATGGTGACACCGTTTGATGATACCGACGGAGATAGAGGTCCTTGGGTCTACCAAGTGACGGATGCTATTGTGGTAAACAGAGAATTGCTGAAGGGGAGAAGTTGCCAATCCCTATGGTGGCACCAACTGCTGTGATGGTGGCCAAAGAGATGCTTAGAAATGGGTTTGCACCAGGGAAGGGATTGGGCAAAGCATTGCAGGGGGTTATTCAGCCGGTTCAGCTTCCAGAAAACAAAGGTACTTTCGGCTTAGGGTTTAAACCCACCTTCGCTGACATCCAGAGAGCCTCAAAAGCCAAAAAGAACTGGACCTTGCCTAAGCCTATACCCAAACTATCCGACACCTTCGTCAAGCCTGGTATAAAATATCGGACATCTGCTGCGACAAAGTACATCGAGACCCGACCTGATGAAGAAATGCTGAGTTTTGAGAAGATGTTTTGGGATGTGAATATGGTTGAAGTGGGGAAGGCACAAGCAAAATGGATGTGCAGTTTGTGGGACCTGGAATCATGTTGAACAATTGGGAAGCTACTCCTTTCCCTATCAGGAAGGAGTCTTGGTAGTTAGCTCCAAAATTTCATAGTTGCTTTCCCAAAAAATTGTTATTTTTATAGTTCTCCCATCCCCTTCATGAAAAGAAAATCAAAATGTATCCCGAACTTTGTTCGTCCTTTTTATCAATGAAATGCAGTTTTCCTTTTCTTCACTTTTGCCTTATTTTTCTTTATTTTTCCTTTTGTACAGTTCTGCATGTGTTGATTCTGATGCCATGTCATGCGTAAAGGATTCTAGACCCAGTTCTGACAATCACTTTACCATACAAGAAATTGAGGAGGATAGTAAAATAGAATGTGAGGATGAGGAAGCCCCGGAGGAAATAAGCAAGGACATGAAACAATATGAGGAAAAACCCAAACCGAATCTGAGTGATACAGAATCTGTAAATTTGGGGAGCGAAGACAATGTCCGGAAACAAAGATTAGTGTTCATTTGGAGGCACCCCTCAGGGATGAATTGATAAGGTTGTTACATGAGTTTAAGGACATTTTTGCATGGTCCTATGATGACATGCCCGGACTTAGCACTGATTTGGTGGTACACAAGTTTCCTATCTATTCTGAATGCCGGCCGATAAAGCAAAAGTTGCGGAAATTCAAAACGGATATTAGTGTGAAGATAAAAGAAGAAGTGAATAAGAAGTTTGAGGCAAAGGTCATACAAGTTACCAAATACCCCACCTGGTTGGCGAATGTCGTGCCGGTCCCAAAGAAAGATGGAAAAACCAGAGTGTGTGTGGACTACAGAGACCTCAACAAAGCCGGTCCGAAGGATGACTTCCCATTGCCAAACATCCACATATTGATCGACAATTGCGCCAAGCATGAAATCGGTTCGTTTGTGGACTGTTATGCCGGTTATCACCAGATCCTGATGGACGAAGAAGACGCTGAGAAAACTGCCTTCATTACACCTTGGGGAACGTATTGTTACAGAGTAATGCCGTTTGGATTGAAGAATGCCGGGGCAACTTATATGAGGGCAATGACCACAATGTTCCACGATATGATGCATCAAGAAATTGAAGTATATGTGGATGATGTCATCATAAAATCCAAAAAGCAACCTGATCATGTGAGAGATTTGAGAAAGTTTTTCCAAAGACTCCGAAGGTACAATTTAAAGCTCAATCCGGCGAAGTGTGCCTTTGGAGTACCTTCAGGGAAATTACTGGGGTTTATAGTGAGTCGGCGAGGTATTGAACTAGATCCATCAAAGATCAAGGCTATTCAAAGTCTACCTCCGCCGAAGAACAAGAAGGAGGTCATGAGTTTACTAGGAAGGTTGAATTACATTAGTCGATTCATTGCTCAATTGACATCAACGTGTGAGCCGATCTTCACGTTGTTGAAAAAAGATGCAGCAGTGAAATGGACCGACGAGTGTCAGGAAGCCTTTGACAAGATCAAGGAATATTTGGCCAATCCCCCAGTGTTAGTTCCTCCGAAACCAGGGCGACCTTTGATTTTGTATCTGACAGTGCTTGATAACTCCTTTGGTTGTGTACTGGGTCAGCATGATGAGACAGGCAAGAAAGAACAAGTCATATATTACCTCAGCAAGAAGTTCACATCCTACGAGGTGAAATATACTCTGCTTGAAAGAACTTGTTGTGCGTTAATTTGGGTAGCTCAGAAGTTGAAGCATTATTTGTCGGCATATACCACATATTTGATATCACGACTGGATCCTCTGAAGTACATATTTCAGAAGCCTATGCCTACGGGAAGACTTGCTAAATGGCAGATTATGCTTACAGAATTTGACATTATCTATGTGACTCATACGGCAATGAAGGCACAAGCTATTGCAGACCACTTAGCTGAGAATCCGGTGGATGATGAGTATGAGCCATTGAAGACGTACTTTTCGGATGATGAGGCAATGATTGTCGAGGAGATGGAGCAAGATGAGAGACCAGGATGGAAAATGTACTTCGACGGGGCCGTCAACAGCAAAGGCGTTGGTATCGGAGCGGTACTCATTTCAAGTACGGGTCAACACTATCCCGTCACAGCTCAGCTCCGATTTTTCTGTACCAACGACATGGCCGAATATGAGGCGTGCATCTTGGGATTAAGGATGGCAATTGACATGGGTATTCAAGAGATCTTGGTCATGGGTGACTTGGATCTCTTGGTACACCAAATCCAAGGGGAATGAGAGACACGAGATTTGAAATTGATACCTTATCGGTATTGTTTGCACGAGTTGTCTCAAAGATTCCAGTCTATAGAGTTCAAACACATCCCAAGAATGCACAATGAGATCGCAGATGCTTTGGCCACATTGTCCTCTATGTTGCATCATCCCGACAAGACATATATAGATCCACTTCAGATCCAAGTCCGTGATCAAAATGCTTATTGCTTTGCTGTAGAAGAAGAGTCAGATGGAGAGCCGTGGTATCATGATATCAGGGAATACCTGAAAGCTGGAAAATACCCGGAGCAGGCCAATGGAGACCAAAAGAGAGCCATCAGGCGTTTAGCTAATGGATGTTTCCTCAGTGGAGGAGTGGTATACAAAAGAACACCAGATCTGGGCTTATTGCGGTGTGTGGATGCACAACAAGCGGATGAAATCATGATTGAAGTACATGCCGGAGTATGTGGACCCCACATGAGCGGATATGTTTTAGCAAAGAAGATTTTGAGAGCTGGGTATTACTGGCTCACTATGGAGCGTGATTGTATCAGGTATGTAAAGAAATGTCACCAGTGCCAGGTGCATGGGGATTTGATCCACTCCCCGCCTTACGAGTTGCATACAATGTCTGCACCATGGCCCTTTGTTGCTTGGGGCATGGATGTTATCGGCCCAATAGATTCAGCCGCTTCCAATGGGCATAGGTTCATTCTGGTTGCAATTGATTATTTCACCAAGTGGGTTGAAGAGAAAACGTTCAAAGCAGTAACGAAGAAAGCGGTGGTGGATTTTGTGCATGAGAATATTATATGCCGATTTGGAATCCCAGGGTGATCATCACAGATAATGGACCCAATCTAAATAGTCATCTCATGGCGGAAGTTTGTGAGAGATTTAAGATCACACACCGCAATTCCACACCTTACAGGCCAAAGGCGAATGGTGCAGTAGAGGCGGCGAATAAGAATATCAAGAAGATTCTCCGAAAAATGGTGGAGGGATCCAGGCAATGGCATGAAAAGCTACCCTTTGCTCTCATGGGTTACCGCACGACAGTGCGTACTTCTATCGGAACCACACCTTACATATTGGTGTATGGAACATAGGCTATTATACCCGCAGAAGTAGAAATACCGTCATTACGGATCATAGCTGAAGCTGAGATAGATGACGATGAATGGGTAAAAGCCCGTTTGGAACAGCTGAGTTTATCGATGAGAAGAGGTTGGCCGTAGTTTGCCATGGGCAGTTGTATCAACGAAGAATGGCCAGAGCATACAATAAGAAGGTACGGCCTCGAAAGTTTGAAGTCGGACAGCTTGTGTTGAGGCGTATCGTACCGCATTGGGCCGAGGCGAAGGGCAAGTTTGCGCCAAATTGGCAAGGACCATTTGTGGTATCGCGGGTGTTGTCCAATGGAGCATTGTATTTAACAGATTTTGAAGGAAAGTGCGTAGAGACTGCTATCAATTCAGATGTAGTCAAAAGATACTATGTATGATTCCTTTTCAATTATGTGTTTTGTATTTTGTTGTGATTTTGGAATTGAAATGATGAAGGCGTTTTATTCTCTATCCAAACACTTTATCTATTGATAACCCCTTTGAGCCTTAATGAATATATTCTTTCATGTCCCTCTCTCGGAATCGCTTTAGCACAATAAAATCGAAATTGCCAAAATGAAAAAATGTGTTGAAGGAAAGATGATGAAAAAAAAAATGAAAAAAAAGAGAAAAAATGAAAATGAAAAAGAGAAAAAGACAAAAAAAAAATCGGGAAAAAGTCAAAAAGAAATCCATCTAACTTATGAAGTTGGATGAACTACGTCTGACTTGATCCCGAAAGGGTACGTAGGCAGCCTCTTTGAGGTTCAGTCATAATAAAGAAAAAATCCAAAATTCCCCACATATTGAAACTGGGGCAGAATTTATGTTTAATAATTCAGAGAGTTGTAAATATTTTTAAACCCTCGTGAGATTTTGAGCCTTTATACCTTTCTTTCATAACCCATCCAAAAGCCACGTTACAGTCCAAGAAAGACCTTCTGATCAATTCTGAAATGATAACAAATACAATGAAGGAGGAGCGAAGCATCGGATAATACCCGTGGTACAGAAAACAAAATACAAAAAGGAAAAATGAAAAAAATGAAATAAATGAGAGAGTCTTATTGGTGAAAACCTTTCGAGGCACCGTAGGGCAATCGTGAGGACTACCAGAAAAGAGAAAAGCAACAAAAAATAGTATCGGTTTGGGTTGAAAACAATTTGGAGACAGAATAATGATTGGAACAAACTGGGTCAGAGTTTAAATACATGGCATGGTCAGCGGAATCAGCCAGCAAATACCCAGATAAGTTCTATCATCTCTCCAAAACGCTCTTACCTTTCTTTCATTTTTCTGCATTTCATTGTTTACCTCTTGAGAGCTAACTACCAGCTCCTGATAACGAGAGTTGAAACAACACTGGGTCAGAAAGAAGGAAGAGTTGGCAAGGAAATAAAGAAGTTTGGCAAACATGGCCAAAGGAAAAGAAAACAAAACAAAAATGAAAAAAATGAGAAAATACAAAAAGAGTCTGCAAGGGATAAGCAGTTGAAAGTTGCACAGCATGAGAAAAGCAAAAAAGGAAGAAAGCAATAAGAAGCGGGGACGGCAGATGCGAGTTGCCAGCAGTTTATATCTAATAAATTTTGTTTCATGCAGGAACAAATTGTCACTAATCACTTTAAAGTGAATGTGACCAATGTGGAAAATAGAAAAACACCAAGAAGAGAAAATTTGCCAATAAGTGAAGAAATTCACAGGTAAGATATAGTGGGTAAAAGAAAATAAAAAAAGAGCAGGGTAACATCTTTTGAAATCCATTCCCCAGTCCTCAGGCTGCGGGAATACAGTTTTCTGCATCGCATTGCACGTTTAAATTCCTGTTAGGTGCCCACCTTCTAATACGGGAATATTTTCTGCATCGCATTGCACGTTTAAATTTCGTTAGGTGCCCACCTTCTAATACGGGAATATTTTTCTGCATTCGCATTGCACGTTTAAATTCTGTTAGGCGCCCACCTTCAAATACGGGAATACTTTTCTGCATCGCATTGCACGTTTAAATTCCGTTAGGTGCCCACCTTCAAATACGGGAATATTTTCTGCATCGCATTGCACGTTTAAATTCCGTTAGGTGCCCACCTTCGAATACGGGAATATTTTCTCTGCATCGCATTGCACGTTTAAAATCTATTAGGTGCCCACCTTCGAATACGGGAATATTTTCCGCATCGCATTGCACGTTTAAATTCGTTAGGTGCCCACCTTCAAATACGGGAATATTTTCCGCATCGCATTGCACGTTTAAATTCGTTAGGTGCCCACCTTCAAATACGGGAATATTTTCTCGCATTCGCATTGCACGTTTAAATTCGTTAGGTGCCCACCTTCGAATACAGGAATATTTTCTGCATCGCATTGCACGTTTAATTTCCGTTAGGTGCCCACCTTCAAATACGGGAATATTTTCTCTGCATCGCATTGCACGTTTAAATTCCGTTAGGTGCCCACCTTCAAATACGGGAATATTTTCTCTGCATCGCATTGCACGTTTAAATTCTGTTAGGTGCCCACCTTCGAATACGGAATATTTTCTGCATCACATTGCACGTTTAAATTCCGTTAGGTGCCCACCTTCGAATACAGGAATATTTTCCGCATCGCATTGCACGTTTAATTTCTGTTAGGTGCCCACCTTCGAATATGGGAATATTTTCTGCATCGCATTGCATGTTTAATTTCTGTTAGGTGCCCACCTTCAAATACGGGAATATTTTCTGCATCGCATTGCACGTTTAAATTCTGTTAGGTGCCCACCTTCGAATACGGGAATATTTTCTGCATCGCATTGCACGTTTAATTTCTGTTAGGTGCCCACCTTCAAATACGGGAATATTTTTCTGCATCGCATTGCACGTTCAAATTCTGTTAGGTGCCCATCTTTGAATACGGAAATATTTTTCTGCATCGCATTGCACGTTTAAATTCTGTTAGGTGCCCACCTTCGAATACGGGAATATTTTCTGCATCGCATTGCACGTTTAAATTCTGTTAGGTGCCCACCTTCAAATACGGGAATATTTTCTGCATCGCATTGCACGTTTAAATTCTGTTAGGTGCCCACCTTCGAATACGGGAATATTTTCTGCATCGCATTGCACGTTTAAATTCTGTTAGGTGCCCACCTTCAAATACGGGAATATTTTCTGCATCGCATTGCACGTTTAAATTCTGTTAGGTGCTCACCTTCGAATACGGGAATATTATCTACATCGCATCGCACGTTTAAATTCTGTTAGGTGCCCACCTTCGAATATGGGAATATTTTCTGCATCGCATTGCATGTTTAATTTCTGTTAGGTGCCCACCTTCAAATACGGGAATATTTTCTGCATCGCATTGCACGTTTAAATTCTGTTAGGTGCCCACCTTCAAATACGGGAATATTTTTCGCATCGCATTGCACGTTTAAATTCTGTTAGGTGCCCACCTTCAAATACGGGAATATTTTCTGCGTCGCATTGCACGTTTAAATTCTGTTAGGTGCCCACCTTCGAATACGGGAATATTTTCTGCATCGCATTGCACGTTTAAATTCCTGTTAGGTGCCCACCTTCGAATACGGGAATATTTTCTGCATCGCATTGCACGTTTAATTTCTGTTAGGTGCCCGCCTTTAAATACGGGAATATTTTCTGCATCGCATTGCACGTTTAAATTCTATTAGGTGCCCACCTTCGAATACGAGAATATTTTCTTGCATCGCATTGCACGTTTAAATTTCGTTAGGTGCCCACCTTCAAATACGGGAATACTTTTCTGCATCGCATTGCACGTTTAAATTCAGTTAGGTGCCCACCTTCAAATACGGGAATATTTTCTGCATCGCATCGCACGTTTAAATTCTGTTAGGTGCCCACCTTCGAATACGGGAATATTTTCTGCATCGCATTGCACGTTTAATTTCTGTTAGGTGCCCACCTTCAAATACGGGAATATTTTCTGCATCGCATTGCACGTTTAAATTTCTGTTAGGTGCCCACCTTCGAATACGGGAATATTTTCTGCATCGCATTGCACGTTTAAATTCTGTTAGGTGCCCACCTTCAAATACGGGAATATTTTTCTGCATCGCATTGCACGTTTAAATTATGTTAGGTGCCCACCTTCAAATACGGGAATACATTTCTGCACATCATGGTTTATATAGCTAAAAGCCCACACTGGGGCAGAAAAAAAAAAGTAGTTTGTTGCTTTGTTTTGAGCAGGTTTCAGCTCGAGGGCAAGAAGTACCATTGAAAATAAAAAAAAAAAGGGAAAACAAGAAAAGAAAATCAACAAAAAAGAGAGTCAACATCAAAGAAAATCAACAAAAAGAAAGAGAGTCTGCATCACCGGAAAGGGAAGAAGAGCAAAAGCTAGATTAGGAACAATTGTAATTGTAGGATCATAGCTTAGAATAGCTTCTTCATTTTACATTTCTCCCCCGGTGTAATAAGGAGTAAGTCAGCAGGTCTCAACAGTGTCAATGCAACAGTGAGTCTGGTAGTTTTAAACTACCAGACCTTCCCGAACTACACTGACCTGATTCCTGTTTAGCCCAGGATATGTAGGCAACCTCTAAAGCAGGGTGCGGTCAAAAGGTTTTCAAAAATGCTTTCACGGAATGTGCCGATGTGCAAAAATCTCTCATTACTGCTCACTTGTCTTTGCACTGAAACTCTTCGTGTTCCCGAGCAAAGAGGGGCAGCTGTGAGCACATGATTTTTGCACCGGGCAAATAATTCCAAAATCAAAATAAATATGTTTTTGAGTGTAATTACTTGCTTTGTTTGAAATTAGCTACACTTTGTGTGTTTGAATAATTAGAAATTAGAAAAAATCAAAAAACATTAGGCTAGGTAATTACTTTGTTTTAATTAATTAGGTTTTAGGAAAAAGCACAAAAAAAATAGTTTTAAGTAGTTAAAATTAAGGAAAAATAGTAGAAAAACTGCAAAAAATAGTAGATAATTAGCATAAGTAGGAAATTAGGTTTTTATAACATTCCATAAAAGAAAAGAAAAAAAAAGTATAAAAGAAAATACATAAAAATAATTAAAATCAGAAAAATACAAAAAATATATGGAGTATAATAAGGTTGGGCCAAATGCAATCCAAATCACTGGCCCAATGCTTTGGCCCATAAGAGATCCGGTCCAGGCCACTCAAGATGTAATCTCAGCCGTCCGTCGGGTTTAATCCAACGGCTGAGACAATTAGCAGGGTTAATTAATTATTGAACTATGTGAGGCTCAATCTGAGCCGTCCGTTTGATTTAATCTAAGGGTCGAAGGCCTGGGATCTCATAAGTGACGGAATGGCATCGTTTAAGTAACGCCTCTGTGAGCCGTTGATCTTCATCCATTGGACGGCCTGGATTTCATGCGACACTTTGCCTATAAAAGGCTTATGTCTGAAGAATTTTGCCCATTTTCTCTAAAGCTTAACCCTAGCCGCCCTGGAGATGTTCTTCATCTCCCTCATCATCATCGTTGTGAAACGATGCCGGCCATGGAGGCCACCACCTCTACGGTGGTCTCCGGCCACTTCTCTCACCCCTCTTCTTCTCTTCTTCACCGTCTTCAACTCAGACGACCAAAACCCCAAAAACATCCCCTTTCTTAGAACTCTGGTCACCGGAACTCACCATCGGTGACCACCAAAGAATGAATCTCACCTCCAAACCAATGCCAAAAAGACTGTCTTGGTCTGATCTACACAACCACACCACTCGCCTCCTTCGAATCTTGTCGGAGCTCTTCGAATATCCAAAAAGGTGTCGCCGGAAACCTAACTCCGGTGACCCAAAACTCAAACCTTCCAAAGACACAGTCTTTTACCTTCCCCAAACACTCCCACAAACTCAAAAACCCAAAAGGCCTTATATTGAAGCCAAAACAATGGAAAAACATAAAAGAAAAAAAAGAAAGTCAGAAAAAGAAAACGAAAATGGAATAGAGTAAAGAAAAAGGGAATAAAAGGGTCTGGAAGAGTCTGAGAGAGGGTGAAAAGGGAAAGAAATAGGAAAGCTTGGGGGACAGACCCCGCCAAGCTAAGTACCCCCTCCTTTCTTTGTTCTTTTTGATTTTCTTTATTTTTGTTTTTGTTTGTGTTGACTTGCATGTTTTGTTTGTTTTCGTTATTTTTGTGTTTCGCATGTTAGTCGTAAGGTTATTCTTTGCTTTCTTCTGTTGCTTCTGTTCTTGTTTCGAGCTTGAGTTTCACATGCTAGTTTACAATCTTCTTTGTTTATCTTCTTCCGTTTCACAAACATGAATCTGTTCATCTTCTAAGAGCTTGTTATGTTAAAATTTTTCTTTCTATCTCTCTGCTTATCATTAGTTCTTTTCTCGTTGTGTTTATTTTTGTTTCTTCGCATGATTAGTCATAAATTTCTTACCAGTTGTTTCTTCGTCTGTTTCACATTTTTTGCCCGTATCTCTAATGCTTAGTCATAGGGTTTCGTAACATGTTCCTTCAGAGCCCATTAATAGTAGAACTTTATCCATCATATATCTTGTGTGATCACATGGTTCTTTGCTCTAAGATTGAGAAATTCATCTTTTTGTGTCACTTTTGACTGTTGGCTTCTGATTCATCTCAAAGGTTGACTGTTGATAGTTGTTCCCTTTTATTTCTGTTCGTTGTTTTTAAACCATGTTTTAATCCTGATAAATTGAAGGTCACCTTGCTTCTTTTCTCCTTTTTCATCTTGTGAACCATGTCAGATCTTTCATACTGGTTGCTTGTTAGGTCTTTTTGTTTTTGTGTATGTCTATGCCACAAACCTAGATGATTTTGAAGTTGATCAAACTTTCATGTGACCTGAATTGGTAATAACTAGGTCCTGAATTGACATGAATTCACACTGCATCACATACAATCTGATGAAATGAGTTAGTTGACTAAAATTCAACCATATCTGTTGTTTTCTCTGAGTTTGAGTTGATTAATGCATGTTTCTTGGATCATATGTGCTTCTGTATGCAATTTATGTTAAGAATGCTTAAGTTTTGCTAGTTTTTGCTTCTTATGAATGTCTGATTAATCATTTGAACCTTAGGTGAATTGGTTATAGCTTGTTAGTGTTAGGTTTCATAGGGTGGCTAGTTTCTAAATAGGTTTAAAACTGAACATGAACAAAAATAGGCTATAGGTTCAATAATTGACCTAAGAGTGGTCAACTTTGCAAAGGTTGACCAACTCTATAAGGTCCAAACACACCAGCTCACTTCAAAAGGGGTTGGTTGTGCAAAAACCTGGTCAAGCTTGCAAATGCAAGCTCACCCAGGCTCTCTTTTGAGCCCTGGACATTAAGTGGCCAAACCTGCAAAGGTTCTGGGCCCAACTATGTTCAGTAATTGGGTTGAATTACCAAAGCTAAGTCTCTACTTGAGACTAGCCATTAGCATAATGTTCTAATTGCTTTAATTAAGCAGGCTAGTCCTGCACTCTAGTTTAATTGACCTAAAAATCACAAAAATAAATAGTTGGCTTAAGAGTGGTCAACTTTGCAAAAGGTTGACCAATTCTATAAGGCTCTAACATACAGTCCACCTTAAAAAGGATCTGGTTGTGCAAAGAGGCTAAGTCTGCAAATGCAGACTGGCCCAGGCTTTCTTTTTTGAGCCCTGAACATTAAAAAGGCCAAACCTGCAAATGTTTTGGGCCCAACTGTTCAGTAATTGGGTTTAATACCCAAGCCAAGTCTCAACTTGAGACTGGCTAGCTTTTAAATAGTTTAATTTCATTAATAAAGCAGGCTAGTCCTGCAATCAGTTTTAAATTGAAATAATGTGGTCTTAACTAATTGGAATTAAGCTAAATAGGCTAAAATTGAAATAGTTCTCAATAGTAGACCTGGCCAGCCTTAAATACCAATGCAGTGGCATTCAGGGCATAATTGGAAACCAAATAGGTAAAATAGTGAATAGTTTGAAACATAAGAGGGTAAGGGAGTCATTTGTACCCCTGATTTCTATAATTTTGCAGAGATTTAAGGGTATAATGGTCTCCCTAAAATAGGAGATCTGCAAAAATCCTTAACCCTTAGGGCTACATTGGTAAAAAGCCCCAAAAAGGAATCTTTAGAACCTTCCAGCACATGCTGGAAGGGTTTCTGCTAACAGAATTGGGGGTTTAACTGTATATCTCATAAATTTTAGAGGGGAGAAGTGGGATTAATCCCATAACTTTCTCCCCAAGTTTCAGCCCTTGGCTTAGCTATAAATACACCCAAAAAAGGGGCTAAAAGGGGTTCGGAAAAATTAGAAATCTGAATACATCTAGGCTGGTTTTATTGAATACAAAGCTTGAGAGTAAAAGTAATAGCATAAAAACAGTAGTATTTTTCTGGGATTTTGGAGTTGAAGATATATTGGTGTTCAATCTGGTTCATTGATTTTCTTTGCTGGGTCATCTGCTGGGGTTATTATTTGTTTGCTGTTGCTGTGTTGCTGTGTTCGTCTAGCATCCAAATCTACCCTGTTGCATTGCCTTGAGTCCCTGCTGTGCTTACTTGCTTTTATTCCCTAGACTCATTGGCTTTCTTCTTATTGATCCAGGTACATCTCTTTCATACGAAGCTGTAATGATGAGTTGTTGAAATAGAAATGAAGACTCGGATTTGATTATATGCTGTTGTGTAGATTTTAGTTTAATTTTGTAGCTTGTTTATTGTAGTAGTTAGTAGTGAGAGGAAAAACACAACAAAAACAATGTAATAGTAGTAATAATAGTAGTAGTATAGTATAGTAATAGCTATAAATCACTTAGCTAAGTAGGTAAAAACTATAAAACGAGGCTGAATAACTCTAATACGAATCGATAATAGTAAATCCAGCCAACTCACGTAGGTAATAAGATTTAAAAGTTGATATCTGGATTTGAGTAAGTTTAAAAAGGAAACAACCTGATTGAAGCAATAACTGAGGTGAAACTGGCTTTGATAGCATTAGATAAGCTTGGCTCGTAGTAAAATCAGTAGTTAATCATGACAAGTTTTTTTTGAATCGCTAGATTAAAGTGCTTTAAGTTCCATTCGTAATTGTTTAAACTGGTGATTAGTCTATTCGTAAACAAAGGCTCAGATGTGTTTAAGTTTTAACAAAGGGAAACAAGTAGATATTGAAACAATTTAAGTAAGACAGATCTGTGATGATATGCGGTTTAGCCCATAATATAATTAAGCATCAGTGAATAACTTGTTTTAACTTCTTTTAGATATTATAATTTGTTAGCCAAATCGTTCTTATTTGATCGGTGCTAATAGATAGTTAAGCTATGCTCTTAGGTTTTTTCTATTTTTGACCAATAAACAATTAGACATTAGTATAAAACTTTAGTTGTAAATTGGCTTGGAAACAGTCAGTGTTCTGTGTATCAAGTTTTCATTATCTGATTAATAAAAATATTTGATTTCATCTCTTAATCATGTGTATAAATTGTACTGTGCATTTACGCTTTCAATTCCTCCTCTTATTACTATCAATTGGTTTGGGCTTAGTACACAACATTGGCCTGAACATTAGAATGAAACTGATTGGGCTGCCCAAATTAAGTTGGAAGATTGTCTTGGCCCTTGAGGCCTGGGCAGGATGTATATCTGTCTAAGCATGAATGTAGAAGCCCAAGCTCTAAAACGAGACCTATGACAAACTTCATAGGCTTGGTATTCTTGGAAATAAAAATACGATTAAGCAAAAAACAAATATAGAAAACGTAGCCAAATACTAGTATTGAATCCTTTAATGAAAATTGGGACGAGCCTCGCCCGAATAACAAGCACCGGGGACCCCATTTAGTAATAAGATAACATAGTAGATCCGGAGAGGCTAATAGCGAATTCCATAGCCTCTCCCAAAAGTTAAAAGTCGATAGACGTTATTTAGGGCACGATTTTAACGTACTTTCCATTGAACGAGTGTGCACTTGGTGCGACTCAAATCCAAATCTCGGCGAAGCCGAAATACACCGAAAGTCATAGGCGTACTGGTTGCGGTATGACTCGAGGCGTATTTTCGCGATGCCGCAAATTCTTTAAAATAATATTTAAGTAAAAAGCACAGTATGTTGTTAAAATCTGTAATTGAGTCAAACAAGAGTCGGGAACGACAATTGAGCGACCGTGCTAAAACCACGGAACCCGGGAATGCCTAACACCTTCTCCCGGGTTAACAGAGTTCCTTATCCAGATCATTGCTTTGCAGACATTTTGAAGAGTCAAATTCCTCGGATTCGGGATTAACCGGTGACTTGGGACACCATTGTGAGCACATGATTTTTGCACCAGGCAAATAATTCCAAAATTAAAATAAATATATTTTTGAGTGCAATTACTTGCTTTGCTTGAAATTAGTTATATTTTTCTGTGTTTGAATAAGTAAAAATTAGAAAAAATCAAAAAAAATAGTAGTAATTAGTTTGTTAGTTTAGTTAATTAGAAAAATTAGCAAAATAGCTTAAATAGGAGAAAATAAAGGAAAAATAGCAGAAAAATTGCAAAAAATATTAGAAAATTAGAGTAATTAGTAGATTAGGATTTATAATTTTTCATAAAAGAAAAAGGAAAAAAAAATAAATAAAAGAAAAGTACATAAAAATCATTAATATCAGAAAATTACAAAAAAATAGGAAGGTTTAATAAGATTGGGCCATTTTGGACTTAAATCAGACGGCCCAATCTTTAAGCCCAAACAGACCTGGTCCAAAGGCTGTAAGCGGAGATGATCTCAGCCGTTCGTCTCCTCAAATCAACGGCTGAGAAATAATGTTTGAGTTATAAGGGAGTTAATTAATGCTGAGATTTAATCTCAGCCGTTCATTCTATGTGATCCAACGATCAGAGACCTTGGCTTCATAAGGTTCAAACGACGCCGTTTTTGTAACGTGCGTGTGAGCCGTTGATCTCCTTCATTTGGACGGCTCAGATTATCTCGGACACTTGGCCTATATAAGGCTTTGGTCCGAATAATTTCGCCATTTTTGCAAACCCTAATATCGGCCGCCTCTCCTTTCTCTCTTCATCTCCTTCTTCAACCTCACAGAAGCCCCAGCCGGCCATGGCGGCCACCACCTTCCACGGTGGTCGCCGGCTCTTCTTGCCACTCCTTTCATCTCATCTTCTTCTCCTCCGTCTTCTTTACCCAAAACCCCAAAAAAAATACCACCGCTCTTCAAAATCCCGGTCACCGGAGTTACACCGGTGACCACCCAAACAATGAACCACTGCCTAAAACTAATGCCAATCTCTTCCTCCTTTCATGATCTATCCACTCATACCACTGGTCACCCTCGAATCAAACCGGAACGCCTCGAATATCCCGAAGAAGGTCGTCGGAACCCTAACTCCGGCGACCCCAAATCCAACCTCAATCAAGACCTCACCTTTACCACCTCCAAAACACCCCTCTGCAATCAAAACTCAAAAAGGCCTCGTCTTTAGGCCTGAAAGAAGAATCAGAGAAAAATTGGAAAAAAAAAAGAAAAAAAGAGGTCTGGAAAAGAATGAGAAAAAGAAAAGAAGGAATAAAAAAGAGCCTGAAAGTCTGAGAGAATGAAAGGGAAAAGGAAAGGGAATAGGAAGCTCGGGGGACAGGCCCCGCAAGCTAAGTCCCCGACCCTAATGTGCTTTCTTTGTGTTTATTTACCTTCTTTGCTTCTTTGTATTTTCTTTGCTTGTTTGATTTCTTTGCCCTTCTGTTCTTGTTCTCTTATGATTGTTTCATCTGTTAGTTTAGGTTTTGTTTTAACTTGCTCATCTTCAGTATCTTGTTCCTATTTGTCTGTTTATCCTATCTTGTTCCTTATCTTTCATCTTGTGTAATCTTGCATGTTTTTCTGTTCTTTCAAGATCCTGTTTAGTATTAGGGCTTATAATCATCTTTCTATTATCCTGTTTTAACTGTTTATCATTAGGGTTCTATATATATTCTGTGTCTTCTGAGTTTAAGAATCTATATTGGTATTGGGGCTATTGATCCGTTAGTTTTCAACAAGCATGATTGCTCTTCTCTTCATGATGCCTTACATGCCTAATCGTTTAGTCATTGTTATTAAGTTTTATCTAGTTTGTTTGAATCTGTTTCTTTGTTTTTGAAGACCTGACTTGGATAACCTTAGTTAGTATTAGAATACTTCATCTTGTAGTTTTCAGTAGTTCTTCTGTCATCATGCATGTTTTGATTCTGATATTTTGTTTAATTGCTTGTCTTTCATTGTCACTCATGATGTGCATTAGATTACTTTTATTGGCTTGCAGTATCTCTACTGTTTCCCTTTCTGTGTTTAGTCTTGGTAAAGCTTGGCAACCTTTATTCATCCCTTATCCTGTCTTTAATCTGGGGTTCATTCCTTTGCTCACATGCTGGTGGTCTTATTTGTGTGCAAGTCTAATATTCTTGTCATATCATCTCTCATATGTTTATTTTGATGAATGAGTATGCCAATTTGGGGCCTGTTTCTCTTCATGTTACCCTCATATGATAGACTTAGATTTATCTTTTCACTGTTTCTCCATGTTCTTCTTGTCATCATCTTCATCTCATTTGTCATGCATTTGTGCTAGATTTAGGAATGTTATTCTTTGCTTCTTCATGGCTTTCCTATTCTTCATCCCCACTCTTAACATGCATATATCAAGCTAGGGTAGCACTTAAAAATGAATCCTAATTACCCTGCTTAGGTTAGTTGAACCATGTTGACTGGTTTCTGGAAATTCAGTGTCTATATCCATAAATGCTAAGTGTTGTAGGGTTTTTCAGTATATCATCTAGCATGAGAGGACTGTTACTTAGCCTAATTGATGTTAATTGCCATGTTGCTGCATGATTTCAAGTTATGTAAGTTGATTAGTTGAGATTCAACATTATCAAACCTTACTTCTGAATTTTGATTGATTAATGAACAGTATTTGACTTCATGTGTTTATATGTGCAATTATATGTTGAAATGGTTAAGTTTGCAATAGTTTTATGTTAAGTATGAACACTGTTGATGTCTATTATGCTTAGGAAGATTGGTTATAGCTGTTAGTACTAGTTCCATGAAAGTGGTTAGTTTTGAAATAGGACTAAAACTGAAAATGATCCTAATTAGGTTATAGGTTTAATAATTGGCCTAAGAATGGTCAACCTTGCAAAGGGTTGACCAATTCTGTGAGCCCTAACACACAGTCCACCTTAAAACAGTGGCTGGTTGTGCAAAGGGCTATGTTTGCAAATGCAGACTAGCCCATGCTCTATATTGAGCCCTGAACAGCAAAGTGGCCAAACCTGTAAAGGTTTTGGGCCCAGCTGTCCAGTAAGTGGCTTTGATAGCCCAAGCTAAGTCTCAACTTGAGACTGGTTAACTTTTAAATAGTTTAAACATGTCAATAAAGCAGGCTATGCCTGCAATTAGCTTTAATTAGGAATAAATTGGTCTTAATTGACTGAAATTAGTTTAAAAGTGGCTAAAATTGAAATAGCTCTTAGAAATAAAACTGGCCAGCCCTTAAATACTAATGCTAGGGCTGGCTATTAATTAAATAAGTCCAAAGAAGCTGAAAATTAACCTAGGCAGGTCTAGTAAATCAGCAGTGGTATTCAGGGCATAATTGGAAACCAAATAGGTAAAATGGTGAATAGTGTGAAACATAAAAGGGTAGGGGAGTCATTTGTACCCCTGATTTCTGCAATTTTGCAGAGATTTAAGGGTATAATGGTCTCCCTAAAATGGGAAATCTGTAAAAATCTCCATCCCTTAGGGCTATACTAGTAAAAACCCCTTAAAAGAATCTTTGGAACCTTCCAGCACATGCTGGAAGGATTTCTGGTAACAGAATTGGGGGGTTAAGCGTACATTTCACAAATTTTAGAGGGGGAAAGTTGGGATTAATCCCATAACTTTCTCCCCAAGTTTTCAGCCTTTAGTTAACTATAAATACACCTTCAAAAAGGGCTGAAAAGAGGGGATTTTTCCACGGTAGAACAATCTGAGAAAATACATTTGGAAATTCTGAGAACAATCTGAAAAATACATTTAAGTTGGACTTCATTAAATACAAAGCTGAAGAGATAGAAATAGCAATTTAGCAGTAGATATTCCTAGAAATTTCGGGTGTAAGAGCTTGTGGTCTTAGTCTGGTTTTTCTGAGTTTTTGCTCGATCATCTACTGGGTTATTCTCATATTGCTGTTGCTGTGCTTTTGTGTTGCTGTGTTGCTGTGCCTCTTTCATCACTGTTGCATTGCTGCTGATCTTTGTTGTACTTGCTCATTACTTGCCTCCCCTAGAACTCATTGGGTTTTCTTTCTGAATCAGGTACATGCCCTGTTCATTGAAGATGTAATTGCTATTGAGATGTGGAAATGAAGCTCCCATTTTACTTTATTCTGTCATTTTTTAATCGGTAGCTTAATTGTAATAGTGTAGTAGCTGAAGAACAAGAACAGAAACACTGTAATGATGTAGTAGTATAGTAGTGATACAGTCATAGTAATACATCACACCTAGTTTAAATAGGAGAAAACTTAAAACATAAGTGCACAAATCATAACCTTAGGATCATTAACAATTCTGGCTTCATAAAGAGTTTCGTAAACCATTGACACTTAGCTAATGCCTCAACACAGAATAAAAACGCTAGGTCGAGCAGTATTTTCAAACACAATTAGTTTAGTAATTTGCATGATGAGCAGAACTGAAATGAAAACAATGATTTCAATTATACAAGTTTTTTTTCAAGTCACTAGATAATAATACTAAACTCTGTTGATAAGCATTTTAGGTTATGTTCACATGATCAAAGTCTCTCATTGTTAAAAGAAATAATTAGGTAGCAAAAAGGGTTTAAGTGGGATAATAATGTAGCTATAAGCCACTCTTCTTAATAGCCAACCTGTCTTTAGTTCGGATAAGTGATCAATCAATTTTCTGGTCTCATTTAGAAATTAATTAGTTCACTGGTATTGTTAGAAATCAAGATTGTTAATTTTCACGCATGATACATAGGTCACTTAGAGCTGTTAGTGATATTGTGTACCATGATCTTTCTTATGATAATTAATGAATAAAAATTCGTTTTTCCTATTGATTATAAATGTGTACTCTGTTTTCCTTTGATTAATTACTTTTGATTAGTTTGGGCCCAATACAACGGGAACCCGAGCAGCAGTCTATAGATAAAAGCCTTAAATACAACTTGGACCTTTAGGTTTTGGACTGGTCTGGATAAGTAGATGAATAGATCCAGGCCCAATAACAATAAACTACACGGGCCTGGTATTCTTATTGTAAATACGGCTGAGGAAAGAACAAGTATTAGAAAAATGTAGTCAAATACACATATTAGTATCCTTTAATAAAAATTGGGACGAGCCTCGCCCGAATAACACCGGGGCCCCCATTTAGTAATGATATAACACAAATAGATCCGGGAAAGCTAATAGCTAATTTCATAGCTTCTCCCAAAAGATTTAAAGCCGATAGACGTTACTTTAGGGCACGATTTTAATATACCTTTCTAAGAACGAGTGTGCACTTGGTGCGACTCAAATCCAAATCTCGGCAAAGCCGAAATACACCAAAAGTCATAGGCGTACTGGTTGCGGTATGACTCGAGGCGTGTTTCCGCGATGTCGCAAATTCCTAAAAAATAATATTTAATGTAAAAGCATATTATGTTGTTAAAATCTATAATTGAGTCAAACAAAAGTCAAAAACGACAGTGGAGCGACCGTGCTAAAACCACGGAATCCGGGAGTGCCTAACACCTTCTCCCGGGTTAACAGAGTTCCTTATCCGGACCTCTGCTTCGCATACATTTCAAAGAGTCAAAATTCCTCGGATTCGGGATTAACCGGTGACTTGGGACACCATTGTCATTCCCAAGTGGCGACTCGATTAATCTCTAATAAATCCCGAACCAATTGTCCTTAAATTGGAAAAACTCCTTCCCTTATGTTATTTTATCCGTCTCGGGTAATTGAACGTCAGGGTATACCCTACAAGCGTATTTATACACCTTTACGCATGTACGGGGTAGTAAAAAGGGAGGTGTGACAGCTCTGGCGACTCTGCTGGGGACCCAACCCTGAATTTCGGTTTCAGGGTTTAAGAACTCGAGCTCCTTAGAACTGCCGTTCGCGTTTTTTGACTTCATTATATGATTTGAACGACATGCTATGTGCTTTATCACTTTGATATTATGTGGACTGTATATAAAACTGTGCCGAAAACCCTTCTCTCTTCTCCCACGGGGATGTGCTTACTGGTTGAGACTCCCATTTCTGTTAAATGTCACCTTAAATTAAGAAAACAGAGGCCGGATAAGTTACAAAGCCGATTGACTCCGCGGGTCACCGGTACGTAGCCCCCTCCTCGATTCGAGTTGTCCGCTCGGGTACACGGTCTAGCAATCTATGAAACCGTAAGATTTTGAACATAGGTCTAGGACGATTATTTGCATCATATTTGACTTAGGGGACTCAACACAGGGGTTGGGTCCGTCTAGGACAGGTGACCCGGTATTGAAAAGACCGAGCATGCTATATGTTGCATTTTATTGTCCTTGATCGTTATGCGGACCGGCGGAAATCCCGAGATTGGAAATTGTTGAAAAGAAAAAAAAGAGAGAGAGAAGAAAATAATGATTTGTAGAAAATAGGTACACGGAAAATTTGAAAATTTGAAAAAAATAGGTGGAACATTTTTGAAATAATTGGTCAAATAATCTGACCGAACTACGCAGGTTTGATTCTCGCCATTAGGTGGGATACGTAGGCAACCCTTAAACGGGTCCAACCACACTTTTAGAAAAAAAAAGACCAAAAAGATTTTCTTTTCAAATAATCGAGGTGATTGCTATTTTTGGAAATGGCCGAATGTTCCGAAAGGACGACGGAAGGCTGTTTTTGCAAAAATGGCCACTTCGAAAATTATTTTCCTTCATTCAAAATTGAAAACTTGCATTGAAAAAGATTTTTCCTTTTCTAAATAAAATCACCTTAATAAATGTGCAGGACGAGCACGATGATGAATGAACAATTTTCCCTAAATAAAATCCCTTTGGAGCCGAGGTTATGGTGGCAGGACATGGGATCCGATGGTCAAGACTGGGTCAAAAAGTACTTAAAGGGCCTTACGGGGTTACTCGAAATAGTTCCTCGGGGTGATGTGATTAGAGCGTTGGTCTCGTTTTGGGATTCGGCACACAACGTATTTCATTTCCCAGATTTTGAGCTTACCCCTACTTTAGAGGAGATTGCCTTCTACATTGGGAAGACCGAGGTTCCGCTGAAAGGAAAATACCCGGTATCTCCGAGAATGGTGACGGTACATCGTTTCCTCGACTCTTTGAAAATCGCCCGGAATGTTCATAATGAAGATCTTACCAATGGATTTTGTTCTTTAAGCTTCATCTACAATAGGTTTGGACACGTTGGGGGTTTCAACGACCCAACCAACAAATTATGCTGTAAGTCCAACCGGGCGAAATGGGAAGAACACCGGAGGTTCGCATTTTTGGTGGCATTTCTTGGAGTTGTTGTATTCCCGAGGAAAGATGGCCATATCAATATAAAAGTCGCCGGGGTAGCTACCACACTGATAGTGCAAGAAAACTGTACTTTGGCCCCAATGATTGTTGCGGATATCTATCGAGCTCTGACCGCGTGCAAAGCGGGGGCTACTTTCTTCGAAGGGTGTAACTTGATCTTGCAAATCTGGCTAATTGAGCATCTGTGCCACCACCCTTCATTCTCGAGCTATGGTTCGGCCGATCGGACATGTTTGGAAGAGTTCAATGCGAGGACAAAAGAAGTAAAGTTGCTCGAGGGAGTCCAAGGCTGGATTGTGTATTTTCGATCACTAACTGACGGTCAAATTGATTGGACGTATGACTGGTTACCTCTTGACGAGGTAATATACATGCCAACGGAGGGATCGCCGTTTTTGATCATGGGTTTGAAGAGTATACAACCTTATGCTCCATACAGAGCCCTGCGACAGTTGGGTCGGTGTCAGATTATTCCGAGAGATGGGGATCTCAGTGTGCAAGCTGTGGAGATTGGTCCGGACGGGCAATTCCCGGAAGCAAAAATCCGGCAAATCTGGAATGAGTGCCAAAATTTGAAGATTGATACTTGTGTGCCGAATAGGGCAAAGGGGGAGATATCACCTGGATATTCCACATGGTACCGACGAGGGTTGAACACGAACGTCTTTCAAAGAGACCTCACTTGCAAGACCTGATAGAGCAATCCGAGGAAAATCTGAGATGGGCGGCCAAGGAAAAGGAATATAAAGCCAAAATCGGTCTGTTGGAAGATAAACTGAGAAATCTTCATTTCGAAAGCGGCTTACAAGCAGCATCCGATGAAGGGGAAAAGAAACAAGCTGAAAAAAGAAAATGATATGTTGAAGGCTCAAATAGCTCAAATGAAAATTGCATCCGAGACTCCAGTCCGTTCAGCCCGGGATGAAAAGTTAATTGAGATTCTCCGGCGGAAAGTGAATGACTACAGCTTTGATTTGGACGTAGCTGAAACAGAGTTAGCCAAGGCTCGGAAGCAAATAGACAAAGACGCCGAGGAAAGAGCCAAGTTGGTCTGGCAGCTACAAGGCAAGCATGATGTTGAAATAGCTCAGCTTAGAAAGAAAATAATCTCAACCACGGCCAAGAGCAACAAGATTATCAAAGATCTTGAGGAAGAAAGAGAATATTGCTACACGACCATGGCTAGATTAAAATTGGAGCTACAACAGGTGCAAAAGGACAACCAACATGTCTTGAACGCTCGCAATCAGCAAATAAGCCGTCTATTGCAAGAAAAAGGGGTCATCAGAGAAAAGATTGTTCGCATCGCCCTGTATATCACCCGAAAGACTCAGCTTTGTGAAGACATGACTCGGAGGACTTTTGTATCTGCAGTGAAGTATTTTGTACAACAAGTCATGGCCGACCTGGATAGGCTTCAAAGGGGTTTAACATATAGGCCCGCGGCAAGGCCGAACGATGCCTCGCGGGCACTAGGTGCATTAATGTACTCTTAGGTCATGCATCGTCTTTTATTTTATTTTTCTTTTTCTTAAAACATCACTTTGTAATCAAGGTTTTGAATTATCAATAAGAAAACAAAGTGTTGTTACCAATTCTTTTTACTTTATGTCATTTCCTTTATATCCGCTAGGCAAATAAATAGGAGCGTAATCATGAAAACGACAATGAAAAAGAAAAGAAAAGCAAGAAAAGAAAAGAGAAGAAAAAAAAGGGAGCAAGAAAAGAGAAAAAGCAAGAAAAGAGAAAAAAGCAAAAAAGAAAAGAAAAGAAGAAAAGAGAGAAAGAAAACAAAAGAGCGGAAAAAGAAAGAAGATGATTGAAGTGAGCAGCGGCCGGGATGATGCATAACGACCCGAGTGAATGTGTTTGTCGTTACATCTTATTCATGCGCTAACAACTAATAAGTGTTGATGTTTGTGAGTTCAGATTTTCTAGGCAACTGGCATACTGGCTACCCACTCATACAACACCAGATCCAAAAAGATGACAAAGGCTGTGTCCCAGGAGATCGAGGCAACCATTGTAGACCCTGCTCACGAAGAAGAGATCGTGGATGTGGCGGGGATGAAAGAAGAAATGTACAAGTTAAGACAACAGATGGCTGAAATGTACCAGGCTTGGTCGAGAGGTCAACCACTACCAGCCTATCCTACTAACCCTGCATATGTCCCCCCAGCCAATCCTAACCCTGAGCCACCAACATTAAACTCATCCTCCACCTACCCCGACTACCCTCACTACTATGCCTCCACCTCCCAAATGCCACCACCTCCAACCAAGCAAGCACCACCTCCTGTACCACAAGTTGCTCCTGTATACGTGGCACCTCCGCCCGCTGTTATCCACAAGTCTTCTAGTGAACCGATATTCCATATCCAGGATTCTCACTATTACCCTCTGGAGCCGACTTTCAGACAACACGAGTCTCACGCTCCTATGATAGAAGCAAGTGCCGGGCAGGAAGAGATGGCTCGGAAAGTCAAGAGTCTTGAGAATGCTTTCCGCAACATGCAAGGGCTAGGAGGGCAAGTAAGTGTAGCCTACAAAGACCTGTGTTTGTTCCCCGAGGTGCAACTTCCTGCGGGTTTCAAGTTGCCAAAGTTCGACATGTACGACGGACACGGGGATCCGGTAGCTCATCTGAGAGGATACTGTAGCAAGATGAGAGGCGCGGGAGGAAGAGATGAATTGTTGATGGCGTACTTCAGCCAAAGTCTAAGCGGATCAGCCCTGGAATGGTATATCCGACAGGACCACACAAGATGGTTCGTTTGGGATGACTTAGCGCAAGCTTTCGCTAGTCACTTTCAGTACAATTTGGAGATCATACCCGACAGGTTATCCCTTACCAAGCTGGAGAAAAGGCCAGGAGAGAGCTTTAGAGAATACGGTTTTAGATGGAGGGAACAAGCCGCTAGAGTGGATCCGCCAATGAAAGAAGGTGAGATGGTGGACTGTTTTCTGCAAGCTTTGGAGCCAACATACTACGGCCATCTAGTGTCAGCAATTGGAAAGAGTTTCAACGAAGTTGTGAAAATGGGAAGTTTTGTAGAAGAGGGTTTGAAGACAAACAAAATTATGAGTTTTTCGGCTATCAAAGCCACCAATCAAGCTATACAGAGTGGAAGTGGAGGAGTGATGGGAAAGAAGAAGAAAGAAGAAGTGGCAACCGTTGAAAGCAGGCCCTGGAGTCGCAACCCACATTATAACCCACCCAGACCTTACCGCCAACACCCACCAAGCCCGTCAACCCCATATAATCCACCACCACCATCTTACCCGCCAAATCCCTACAATGCACCAAGCCCATATAACCCACCACCACCACCATACACACCAACTGTCCCGCATTACCATCACCCTCAAACCCAAGCTTATCCACCACCACCACCACCCCACGTATGGAGAGCTCAAGCTCCACACAATGTGTACCATACCCAAAACACATACCCAACCCCTAAACCTTACCGAAACCGGAATAGACCCAGGCCGGACGTTGATTGGAGAAACAAAGCAAGAAGAACATTCACTCCTCTCGGAGAGTCATATACCAGTCTTTTCCACAGGTTGAAAGAATTGGGGATGGTGAGACCAATCGCACCAAAAAATCCGAACCCACCCCCGAAAAATCTTGATTCTTCTGTCAGATGTGAATATTGTTCAGGAACGTTGGGCCACGATACCGAGAAGTGTTGGCAATTAAAGAATGCCATTCAAGATCTTATCGATGAGAGGAGAATTGAAGTGCAGGCTCCCGAGGCCCCAAACATTACCCAGAATCCATTGCCGAATCACCACGAAACGAATATGATAGAACTGGTGCAGGGTGATGGCAATCAAAAACCATCTCAGGCCGTCATGATGATAAAGTCGAGTGACAAGTTAGAGAAAGAAATTGTGAAAGAGGAAGCAATTGTTGAGAAACCAAAGCCGGTAGTGATGGGAAGTCTAAAAGTGGTAGTGCCAGGTGCAAAGACAATCGTGACTGTGAAAGGAGCAAGTGCAGAGCCAGTAATCATAAAACCAGTAGTGCAAATGCCAGTGGTAAGTACCAGGACTGTGCCTTGGAACTATAACAAGGTAACAGTAGTTTACAAGGGAAGAGAGATTTCTGGTGAAATTAATGAAACGCATGGACTCACACGATCCGGAAGGTGTTTTGCTCCAGAGGAGCTGAGAAAGATGAAAGCGGTGAAAGAAAGTCAATTGAAAAAGCCAGTGTCGGAGGAGGAAGCAGAAGAATTTCTTAAGAAAATGAAGTCGCAAGAATACTCAGTGGTTGAACAGCTAAGAAAAACCCCGGCCCAGATTTCTTTGTTATCTTTGTTGATACATTCAGAAGAGCATCGGAAGGCTCTTATGAAGATTCTAAATGAAGCTCATGTTCCGGAGAAGATTTCAGTGTGTCACTTGGAAAAGATCACTAGCAAAATTTTCGAGTCTAACAGGATCACCTTTTCTGATAGGGAGCTGCCAGTGGAAGGAACTGAACACAATAAAGCATTGTACCTCACAGTAAAGAGTGAAGAGTCAGTCGTGACCAGGGTACTGATTGACAACGGATCGAGTGCCAATATTTGCCCGCTGTCAACCTTAGGGAAGCTGAACATTAGCCCGGACAGGATCCGGAGGAACAATATCAATGTGAGAGGGTTTGACGGCGGAGGTAAGAACACGCTGGGAGATATTATTTTGGAAGTGACCATCGGTCCCGTTGATTTTACGATGGAATTCCAGGTGCTTGATATTGCCGTATCATATAACTTGCTGTTAGGTCGCCCCTGGATTCATGCAGCTAAGGCAATACCATCTTCTCTACACCAGATTGTCAAGTTTGAATGGGAGCAGCAAGAGATTGTTGTACACGGAGAGGAAAATGCTTGTAATGTGGTAGCACCTTTTGACGGTACTGATGGGGATCGGGGTCCTTGGGTCTACCAAGTGACGGATGCCGTAGAAGTGAACAAAGTTGCTGAAGGAGAAAAGTTACCAACCCCGATGGTGGCACCAACTGCTATAATGGTGGCCAGAGAAATGTTGAAAAATGGATTCACACCGGGGAGGGGATTAGGCAAAACACTGCAAGGAGTCACTCAACCAGTTCAGCTTCCGGAGAACAAAGGCACATTCGGCTTAGGGTTCAAACCCACCTTTGCCGATATCCAAAGAGCCTCTAAGGCCAAGAGAAACTGGACCTTGCCCAAACCCATACCCAAATTATCCGACATCTTTATCGGGCCTGGTACAAAACATCAACCATCTGCTGCAGCAAAGTGCATTGAGACCCAACTTGATGAAGAAAGGCTTGGTTTTAAGAAATTGTTCTGGGAGGTGAATACGATTGAAGCAGGGGAAGGCACGAGCAACATGGACGTGCAATTTGTGGGGCCCAGAGTCACATTGAACAATTGGGAAGCTACTCCTTTCCTTATCCGAAGGAGTCTTGGTAGTTAGCTCAAAATTTCATCATTGTTTCCCCAAAAGTTGTTATAATTTCCCCATTCCCCTCATGAAAAAAAATTACCATGTATCCCGAACATCGTTCGTTTCTTTTATTAATGAAATGCAGTTTTTTCCTTTTTCTTTCCTTTTGCCTTATTTTTCTTTATTTTTCCTTTTGTACAGTTTTGCATGTGTTGATTCCAATGCCATGTCATGCGTGAAGGATTCTAGACCCAGTTCTGACAATCACGCTACTATACAAGAAATCAAGGAAGATAGTGAATTAGAATGTGAGGATGAGGAAGCCCTGGAGGAAATAAGTAAGGACATGAAACAATACGAGGAAAAACCCAAGCCGAATCTGAGTGATACGGAATCTATAAACTTGGGGAGCGAAGATGATGTCCGAGAAACAAAGATTAGTGTACATTTGGAGGCACCCTTCAGGGATGAATTGATAAGGTTGTTACATGAATTTAAGGACATCTTTGCCTGGTCCTATGATGACATGCCCGGGCTTAGCACAAATCTAGTGGTACACAAGTTGCCGATCTACTCTGAATGCCGGCCGGTGAAACAAAAGCTGAGAAAATTCAAAACGGACATTAGCGTGAAGATAAAGGAAGAGGTGAATAAGCAGTTTGAGGCAAAGGTCATAAGAGTTACCAAATACCCCACCTGGTTGGCAAATGTTGTGCCGGTCCCAAAGAAAGATGGCAAAACCAGAGTGTGTGTAGACTATAGAGACCTCAATAAAGCCAGTCCGAAGGATGATTTCCCATTGCCAAACATTCACATATTGATCGATAATTGCGCCAAGCATGAAATCGGTTCGTTTGTGGACTGTTATGCAGGCTATCACCAGATCCTGATGGACGAAGAAGATGCTGAGAAAACTGCCTTCATTACACCTTGGGGAACATACTGTTACAGAGTAATGCCGTTTGGATTGAAGAATGCCGGGGCAACTTACATGAGGGCAATGACCACAATGTTTCATGATATGATGCATAGAGAAATTGAGGTATATGTGGACGATGTCATTATAAAGTCCAGAAAACAACCTGATCACGTGAGGGATTTGAGGAAGTTTTTCCAAAGACTCCGGAGGTACAATCTAAAGCTCAATCCGGCGAAGTGTGCTTTTGGAGTACCTTCGGGGAAACTACTGGGGTTTATTGTGAGTCGGCGAGGTATTGAACTGGATCCATCAAAGATCAAGGCTATTCAAAGTCTACCTCCGCCGAAGAACAAGAAGGAGATCATGAGCTTATTAGGAAGGTTGAATTACATCAGTCGGTTCATCGCTCAGTTGACATCAACATGCGAGCCAATTTTCAAGTTGCTGAAGAAAGATGCAGCAGTGAAATGGACCGACGAATGTCAGGAAGCCTTTGACAAGATCAAAGAATATTTGGCCAATCCTCCGGTGTTAGTTCTTCCAGAACCAGGGCGTCCTCTGATTTTGTATTTGACGGTGCTAGATAACTCTTTCGGTTGTGTATTGGGTCAACATGATGAGACAGGCAAGAAAGAACAAGCCATCTACTACCTCAGCAAAAAGTTTACATCTTACGAGGTGAAGTATACCCAATTGGAAAGAACTTGTTGTGCATTGATTTGGGTGGCTCAGAAGCTAAAGCATTATTTGTCAGCATACACTACGTACTTGATATCACGGTTGGCTCCTCTCAAGTATATATTTCAGAAGCCTATGCCTACGGGAAGACTGGCCAAATGGCAGATTCTGCTCACAGAATTCGACATTATCTATGTAACTCGTACGGCAATGAAGGCACAAGCTATTGCGGACCACTTAGCCGAGAATCCGGTGGATGATGAATATGAACCATTGAAGACATACTTCCCGGATGAAGAGGCAATGCTTGTTGAGGAGACGGAGCAAGAGGAGAGGTCAGGATGGAAAATGTACTTTGACGGAGCCGTCAACAGTAGGGGCGTTGGTATCGGAGCGGTACTCATTTCAAGTACGGGTCAACACTATCCCGTCACAGCTCAGCTCCGATTTTTCTGTACCAACAATATGGCCGAATATGAGGCGTGCATCTTGAGATTAAGGATGGCGATTGACATGGGTATTCAAGAGATTTTGGTCATGGGTGACTCGGATCTCTTGGTACACCAAATTCAAGGGGAATGGGAGACACGAGATTTGAAATTGATACCATATCGGTATTGTTTGCACGAGTTGTCTCAAAGATTCCGGTCTATAGAATTCAAGCATATCCCGAGAATGCACAATGAGATTGCAGATGCTTTGGCCACATTGTCCTCTATGTTGCATCATCCGGACAAGACATACATAGATCCGCTCCAGATCCAAGTCCGAGATCAGAATGCTTATTGTTTCGTTGTGGAAGAAGAGTCGGATGGAGAGCCGTGGTATCATGATATTAGAGAGTACTTGAAAGCTGGCAAATACCCGGAGCAAGCCACAGGAGACCAAAAGAGAGCCATCAGGCGTCTAGCCAATGGGTTTTTCTTCAGTGGAGAAGTGGTATACAAAAGAACACCAGATTTGGGTTTATTGCGGTGTGTAGATGCACAACAAGCAAATGAAATTATGATCGAAGTACATGCTGGAGTATGCGGACCTCACATGAGCGGATATGTGTTAGCAAAGAAGATTTTGAGAGCAGGATACTACTGGCTCACGATGGAGCGTGATTGTATCAGGTATGTAAAGAAATGCCATCAATGCCAGGTACACGGGGATCTGATCCACTCCCCGCCTTATGAGTTGCACACAATGTCAGCACCTTGGCCCTTTGTTGCTTGGGGCATGGATGTCATCGGCCCAATAGATCCAGCCGCTTCTAATGGGCACAGGTTCATTCTGGTTGCAATTGATTATTTCACCAAGTGGGTCGAAGCTAAGACATTCAAGGCGGTGACGAAGAAAGCGGTGGTGGATTTTGTGCACGAGAATATCATATGCCGATTTGGAATCCCCAAAGTGATTATCACAGACAATGGAGCCAATTTAAACAGTCATCTAATGGCGGAGGTTTGTGAAAAGTTTAAGATCACGCACCGTAATTCCACACCTTACAGGCCGAAGGCAAATGGTGCAGTAGAAGCGGCAAATAAGAACATCAAGAAGATTCTTCGGAAAATGGTGGAGGGATCCAGGCAGTGGCATGAAAAGTTACCCTTTGCTCTCACGGGTTACCGCACGACGGTACGTACTTCTATCGGAACCACACCTTATACTCTGGTGTATGGAACAGAGGCCGTTATACCCGCAGAAATAGAAATACCGTCATTGCGAATTATAGCCGAATCTGAGATAGATGACGATGAATGGGTAAAGGCCCGGTTAGAACAGCTGAATTTGATTGATGAGAAGAGATTGGCCGCAGTCTGCCATGGACAGTTGTATCAGCGGAGAATGGCCAGAGCATATAATAAGAAGGTACGACCTCGAAAGTTTGAAGTCGGACAACTGGTATTGAGGCGTATTTTACCACATTGGGCGGAGGCAAAAGGCAAGTTTGCGCCGAATTGACAGGGACCGTTCGTGGTATCACGGGTGTTGTCCAATGGAGCATTGTACTTAACTGATGTTGAAGGAAAGTGCGTAGAGACTGCTATCAACTCAGATGCAGTCAAAAGATACTATGTATGATTCCTTTTCAATTGTATGTTTTGTATTTTGTTGTGATTTTGGAATTGGAATGACGAAGGCATTTTATTTTCTATCCAAACACTTTATCCATTGTCAACCCCTTTTGAGCCTTAATGAATGAATTCTTTCATATCCCTCTCTCGGAATCACTCTAATGCAATAAGTTCTCAATTGCCGGAATGAAAAATGAAATGATGGAAAAATGAAAAAAAAAATGATGAAAAATGAAATGGAAATTGAAAAAAAAATGAAAAAAAAATGATGAATGAAAAAAAAGAAGAAAAAGGCAAAAATCGGGAAAAAGTCAAAAAGAAATCCATCTAACTTTTGAAGTTGGGTGAACTACGTCCGACTTGATCCCGAAAGGGTACGTAGGCAGCCTCTCTGAGGTTCAGTCACAATAAAGGAAAAATCCAAAAATTCCCCACATATTGAAACTGGGGCAGAAGTTATGTTTAATAATTCCGAGAGTTGTAAATATTTTTAACCCTCGTTGAAATTTTGAGCCTTTATATCTTTCTTTCTTAACCCACCCAAAAGCCACGTTACAGTCCAAAGAAAGACCTTCTGATCAATTTTGAAATAATAACGAATACAACGAAGGAGGAGCGAAGTATCGGACAATACCCGTGGAACAGAAAACAAAATACAAAAAGGAAAAATGGAAAAAATAAAAAAAATGAGAGAGTCTCATCGGTGAAAACCTTAGCCGGCACTGTGAGACGATTGTGAGGTTGAGAGAAATAAAATGAGAGAGTCTCATCAGTGAAAACCTTAATCGGCGCTGTGAGATGATTGTGAGGTTGAGAGAATAAATGAGAGAGTCTTATTGGTGAAAACCTTTCGAGGCACCGTAAGGCGATCGTGAGGACTATCAGAAAAGAGAAAAGCAACAAAAAAGAGTATCGGTTTTGGGTCAAAGGCAATCCAGAGTGAGAATAATGATTGGAACGAACTGGGTCAGAGTTTAAATACATGGCATGGTCAGCGGAATCAGCCAGCAAATACCCAGATAAGTTCCGTCATCTCTCCAAAATACCCTTACCTTTCTTTCATTTTTCTGCATTTCATTGTTTACCTTTTTGAGAGCTAACTACCAGCTCCCGATAACGGAAGTTGAAATAACACTGGATCAGAAAGGATGGAAGATTGGGGAAAGAAATAAAGAAGCTTGGCAAACATGGCCAAAGGAAAAGAAAACAAAACAAAAATGGAGAAATGAGAAAAATACAAAAAAAAAAGAGTCTGCAAGGGACGAGAAGTCGAAAGCCATGCAACATGAGAAAGCAAAAACAAAGGAAGCAATAAGAAGTGGGGACGGCAGATGCCAATTGCCAGCAGTTTATATCTAATAAATTTTGTTTCATGCAGGAACAAATTGTCACTAATCACTTTAAAGTGAATGTGACCAATGTGGAAAGTTTAAAATACCAAAAAGAGAAAGTCTACCGAATAAGTGGAGAAATTCACAGGCAAGAGATAAGTTGGTAAAAGAAAATACCAAAAAGAGGAGGTAACATATTTTAAAACCTACTCCCCAGTCCTCAGGCTGAGGGAATACATTCTGCATTGCACGTTTAAATTTCTGTTAGGCGCCCACCTTCAAATTCGGGAATATTTTCTGCATTCGCATTGCACGTTTAAATTTCTGTTAGGCGCCCACCTTCAAATTCGGGAATATTTTTCTGCATTTGCATTGCACGTTTAAATTTTCTGTTAGGCGCCCACCTTCTAATTCGGGAATATTTTTTTGCATTCACATTGCAAGTTTAAATTTTCTGTTAGGCGCCCACCTTCTAATTCGGGAATATTTTTCTGCATTCACATTGCACGTTTAATTTCTGTTAGGCGCCCACCTTCAAATTCGGGAATATTTTCTGCATTTGCATTGCACGTTTCAATTCTGTTAGGCGCCCACCTTCTAATTCGGGAATATTTTCTGCATTTGCATTGCACGTTTCAATTCTGTTAGGCGCCCACCTTCAAATTCGGGTATATTTTCTGCATTTGCATTGCACGATTCAATTCTGTTAGGCGCCCACCTTCTAATTCGGGAATATTTTTCTGCATTCACATTGCACGTTTAATTTTTGTTAGGCGCCCACCTTCAAATTCGGGAATATTTTCTGCATTCGCATTGCACGTTTCAATTCTGTTAGGCGCCCACCTTCTAATTCGGGAATATTTTCTGCATTTGCATTGCACGTTTCAATTCTGTTAGGCGCCCACCTTCTAATTCGGGAATATTTTCTGCATTTGCATTGCACGTTTCAATTCTGTTAGGCGCCCACCTTCAAATTCGGGAATATTTTCTGCATTTGCATTGCACGATTCAATTCTGTTAGGCGCCCACCTTCTAATTCGGGAATATTTTTCTGCATTCACATTGCACGTTTAATTTCTGTTAGGCGCCCACCTTCAAATTCGGGAATATTTTCTGCATTTGCATTGCACGTTTCAATTCTGTTAGGCGCCCACCTTCTAATTCGGGAATATTTTCTGCATTTGCATTGCACGATTCAATTCTGTTAGGCGCCCACCTTCAAATTCGGGAATATTTTCTGCATTTGCATTGCACGATTCAATTCTGTTAGGCGCCCACCTTCTAATTCGGGAATATTTTTCTGCATTCACATTGCACGTTTAATTTCTGTTAGGCGCCCACCTTCAAATTCGGGAATATTTTCTGCATTTGCATTGCACGTTTCAATTCTGTTAGGCGCCCACCTTCTAATTCGGGAATATTTTCTGCATTTGCATTGCACGATTCAATTCTGTTAGGCGCCCACCTTCTAATTCGGGAATATTTTCTGCATTTGCATTGCACGTTTCAATTCTGTTAGGCGCCCACCTTCAAATACGGGAATATTTTCTGCATATCATGGTTCATACAGTTGAAAGCCCACACTGGGGCAGAAAAAGAAAAAAAAAAGGGTAGTTTGTTGTTTTGTTTTAAGCAGGTTCAGCTCGGGATCAAGAAAAACAAGAAAATCAACAAAAAAGAGAGTCATCAAGAAAAACAAGAAAATCAACAAAAAAAGAGAGTCATCAAGAAAAACAAGAAAATCAACAAAAAAGGAAGATTCTGCATCACCGGAAAGGAAAGAAGAGCAAAAGCTAGATTAGGAACAATTGTAATTGTAGGATCATAGCTTAGAATAGCTTCTTCATTTTACATTTTACCCCCCAGTGTAATAAGGAGTAAGTCAGCAGGTCTCAACAGTGTCAATGCAACAGTGAGTCTGGTAGTTTTTAAAACTGCCAGACCTTCCCGAACTACACCGACCTGATTCCTGTTTAGCCCAGGATATGTAGGCAGCCTCTAAAGCAGGGTGCGGTCAAAAGGTTTTCAAAAATGCTTTCACGGAATATGCCGATGTGCAAAATCTCTCATTACTGCTCACTTATCTTTGCACTGAAACTCTTCATGTTCCCGAGCAAAGAGGGGCAGCTGTGAGCACATGATTTTTGCACCAGGCAAATAATTCCAAAATTAAAATAAATATATTTTTGAGTGCAATTACTTGCTTTGCTTGAAATTAGTTATATTTTTCTGTGTTTGAATAAGTAAAAATTAGATTAAATCAAAAAAAATAGTAGTAATTAGTTTGTTAGTTTAGTTAATTAGAAAAATTAGCAAAATAGCTTAAATAGGAGAAAATAAAGGAAAAATAGCAGAAAAATTGCAAAAAATATTAGAAAATTAGAGTAATTAGTAGATTAGGATTTATAATTTTTCATAAAAGAAAAAGGAAAAAAAAAATAAATAAAAGAAAAGTACATAAAAATCATTAATATCAGAAAATTACAAAAAAATAGGAAGGTTTAATAAGATTGGGCCATTTTGGACTTAAATCAGACGGCCCAATCCTTAAGCCCAAACAGACCTGGTCCAAAGGCTGTAAGCGGAGATGATCTCAGCCGTTCGTCTCCTCAAATCAACGGCTGAGAAATAATGTTTGAGTTATAAGGGAGTTAATTAATGCTGAGATTTAATCTCAGCCGTTCATTCTATGTGATCCAACGATCAGAGACCTTGGCTTCATAAGGTTCAAACGACGCCGTTTTTGTAACGTGCGTGTGAGCCGTTGATCTCCTTCATTTGGACGGCTCAGATTATCTCGGACACTTGGCCTATATAAGGCTTTGGTCCGAATAATTTCGCCATTTTTGCAAACCCTAATATCGGCCGCCTCTCCTTTCTCTCTTCATCTCCTTCTTCAACCTCACAGAAGCCCCAGCCGGCCATGGCGGCCACCACCTTCCACGGTGGTCGCCGGCTCTTCTTGCCACTCCTTTCATCTCATCTTCTTCTCCTCCGTCTTCTTTACCCAAAACCCCAAAAAAAAATACCACCGCTCTTCAAAATCCCGGTCACCGGAGTTACACCGGTGACCACCCAAACAATGAACCACTGCCTAAAACTAATGCCAATCTCTTCCTCCTTTCATGATCTATCCACTCATACCACTGGTCACCCTCGAATCAAACCGGAATGCCTCGAATATCCCGAAGAAGGTCGTCGGAACCCTAATCCAGCGACCCCAAATCCAACCTCAATCAAGACCTCACCTTTACCACCTCCAAAACACCCCTCTGCAATCAAAAATCAAAAAAGGCTTCCCCTTTAAGCCTTAGAAGAAAATCAAAAAAAAAAAAAAAAAAAAAAAAAAAGAGATCTGGAAAAGAATGAGAAAAAGAAAAGAAGGAATAAAAAAAGAGTCTGAAAGTCTGAGAGAATGAAAGGGAAAAGGAAAGGGAATAGGAAGCTCGGGGGACAGGCCCCGCAAGCTAAGTCCCCGACCCTAATGTGCTTTCTTTGTGTTTATTTACCTTCTTTGCTTCTTTGTATTTTCTTTGCTTGTTTGATTTCTTTGCCCTTCTGTTCTTGTTCTCTTATGATTGTTTCATCTGTTAGTTTAGGTTTTGTTTTAACTTGCTCATCTTCAGTATCTTGTTCCTGTTTGTCTGTTTATCCTCTCTTGTTCTTTATCTTTCATCTTGTGTAATCTTGTATGTTTTTCTGTTCTTTCAAGATCCTGTTTAGTATTAGGGCTTATAATCATCTTCTTATTATCTTGTTTTAACTGTTTATCATTAGGGTTCTATATATATTCTGTGTCTTCTGAGTTTAAGAATCTATATTGGTATTGGGGCTATTGATCCGTTAGTTTTCAACAAGCATGATTGCTCTTCTCTTCATGATGCCTTACATGCCTAATCGTTTAGTCATTGTTATTAAGTTTTATCTAGTTTGTTTGAATCTGTTTCTTTGTTTTTGAAGACCTGACTTGGATAACCTTAGTTAGTATTAGAATACTTCATCTTGTAGTTTTCAGTAGTTCTTCTGTCATCATGCATGTTTTGATTCTGATATTTTGTTTAATTGCTTGTCTTTCATTGTCACTCATGATGTGCATTAGATTACTTTTATTGGCTTGCAGTATCTCTACTGTTTCCCTTTCTGTGTTTAGTCTTGGTAAAGCTTGGCAACCTTTATTCATCCCTTATCCTGTCTTTAATCTGGGGTTCATTCCTTTGCTCACATGCTGGTGGTCTTATTTGTGTGCAAGTCTAATATTCTTGTCATATCATCTCTCATATGTTTATTTTGATGAATGAGTATGCCAATTTGGGGCCTGTTTCTCTTCATGTTACCCTCATATGATAGACTTAGATTTATCTTTTCACTGTTTCTCCATGTTCTTCTTGTCATCATCTTCATCTCATTTGTCATGCATTTGTGCTAGATTTAGGAATGTTATTCTTTGCTTCTTCATGGCTTTCCTATTCTTCATCCCCACTCTTAACATGCATATATCAATCTAGGGTAGCACTTAAAAATGAATCCTAATTACCCTGCTTAGGTTAGTTGAACCATGTTGATTGGTTTCTGGGAATTCAGTGTCTATATCCATAAATGCTAAGTGTTGTAGGGTTTTTCAGTATATCATCTAGCATGAGAGGACTGTTACTTAGCCTAATTGATGTTAATTGCCATGTTGCTGCATGATTTCAAGTTATGTAAGTTGATTAGTTGAGATTTAACATTATCAAACCTTACTTCTGAATTTTGATTGATTAATGAACAGTATTTGACTTCATGTGTTTATATGTGCAATTATATGTTGAAATGGTTAAGTTTGCAATAGTTTTATGTTAAGTATGAACACTGTTGATGTCTATTATGCTTAGGAAGATTGGTTATAGCTGTTAGTACTAGTTCCATGAAAGTGGTTAGTTTTGAAATAGGACTAAAACTGAAAATGATCCTAATTAGGTTATAGGTTTAATAATTGGCCTAAGATTGGTTAACCTTACAAAAGGTTGACCAATTCTATAAGCCCTAACACACAGTTCACTGTTAAACAGTGGCTGGTTGTGCAAAGGGGCTATGTTTGCAAATGCGGACTAGCCCAGGCTCTATATTGAGCCCTGAACAGCAAAGTGGCCAAACCTGTAAAGGTTTTGGGCCCAGCTGTTCAGTATATGGCTTTGATAGCCCAAGCTAAGTCTCAACTTGAGACTGGTTAACTTTTAAATAGTTTAAACATGTCAATAAAGCAGGCTATGCCTGCAATTAGCTTTAATTAGGAATAAATTGGTCTTAATTGACTGAAATTAGTTTAAAAGTGGCTAAAATTGAAATAGCTCTTAGAAATAAAACTGGCCAGCCCTTAAATACTAATGCTAGGGCTGGCTATTAATTAAATAAGTCCAAAGAAGCTGAAAATTAACCTAGGCAGGTCTAGTAAATCAGCAGTGGTATTCAGGGCATAATTGGAAACCAAATAGGTAAAATGGTGAATAGTGTGAAACATAAAAGGGTAGGGGAGTCATTTGTACCCCTGATTTCTGCAATTTTGCAGAGATTTAAGGGTATAATGGTCTCCCTAAAATGGGAAATCTGTAAAAATCTCCATCCCTTAGGGCTATACTAGTAAAAACCCCTTAAAAGAATCTTTGGAACCTTCCAGCACATGCTGGAAGGATTTCTGGTAACAGAATTGGGGGGTTAAGCGTACATTTCACAAATTTTAGAGGGGGAAAGTTGGGATTAATCCCATAACTTTCTCCCCAAGTTTTCAGCCTTTAGTTAACTATAAATACACCTTCAAAAAGGGCTGAAAAGAGGGGATTTTTCCACGGTAGAACAATCTGAGAAAATACATTTGGAAATTCTGAGAACAATCTGAAAAATACATTTAAGTTGGAGTTCATTAAATACAAAGCTGAAGAGATAGAAATAGCAATTTAGCAGTAGATATTTCTGGAAATTTCGGGTGTAAGAGCTTGTGGTCTTAGTCTGGTTTTTCTGAGTTTTTGCTCGATCATCTACTGGGTTATTCTCATATTGCTGTTGCTGTGCTTTTGTGTTGCTGTGTTGCTGTGCCTCTTTCATCACTGTTGCATTGCTGCTGATCTTTGCTGTACTTGCTCATTACTTGCCTCCCCTAGAACTCATTGGGTTTTCTTTCTGAATCAGGTACATGCCCTGTTCATTGAAGATGTAATTGCTATTGAGATGTGGAAATGAAGCTCCCATTTTACTTTATTCTGTCATTTTTTAATCGGTAGCTTAATTGTAATAGTGTAGTAGCTGAAGAACAAGAACAGAAACACTGTAATGATGTAGTAGTATAGTAGTGATACAGTCATAGTAATACATCACACCTAGTTTAAATAGGAGAAAACTTAAAACATAAGTGCACAAATCATAACCTTAGGATCATTAACAATTCTGGCTTCATAAAGAGTTTCGTAAACCATTGACACTTAGCTAATGCCTCAACACAGAATAAAAACGCTAGGTCGAGCAGTATTTTCAAACACAATTAGTTTAGTAATTTGCATGATGAGCAGAACTGAAATGAAAACAGTGATTTCAATTATACAAGTTTTTTTTCAAGTCACTAGATAATAATACTAAACTCTGTTGATAAGCATTTTAGGTTATGTTCACATGATCAAAGTCTCTCATTGTTAAAAGAAATAATTAGGTAGCAAAAAGGGTTTAAGTGGGATAATAATGTAGCTATAAGCCACTCTTCTTAATAGCCAACCTGTCTTTAGTTCGGATAAGTGATCAATCAATTTTCTGGTCTCATTTAGAAATTAATTAGTTCACTGGTATTGTTAGAAATCAGGATTGTTAATTTTCACGCATGATATATAGGTCACTTAGAGCTGTTAGTGATATTGTGTACCATGATCTTTCTTATGATAATTAATGAATAAAAATTCGTTTTTCCTATTGATTATAAATGTGTACTCTGTTTTCCTTTGATTAATTACTTTTGATTAGTTTGGGCCCAATACAACGGGAACCCGAGCAGCAGTCTATAGATAAAAGCCTTAAATACAACTTGGACCTTTAGGTTTTGGACTGGTCTGGATAAGTAGATGAATAGATCCAGGCCCAATAACAATAAACTACACGGGCCTGGTATTCTTATTGTAAATACGGCTGAGGAAAGAACAAGTATTAGAAAAATGTAGTCAAATACACATATTAGTATCCTTTAATAAAAATTGGGACGAGCCTCGCCCGAATAACACCGGGGCCCCCATTTAGTAATGATATAACACAAATAGATCCGGGAAAGCTAATAGCTAATTTCATAGCTTCTCCCAAAAGATTTAAAGCCGATAGACGTTACTTTAGGGCACGATTTTAATATACCTTCCTAAGAACGAGTGTGCACTTGGTGCGACTCAAATCCAAATCTCGACAAAGCCGAAATACACCAAAAGTCATAGGCGTACTGGTTGCGGTATGACTCGAGGCGTGTTTCCGCGATGTCGCAAATTCCTAAAAAATAATATTTAATGTAAAAGCATATTATGTTGTTAAAATCTATAATTGAGTCAAACAAAAGTCAAAAACGACAGTGGAGCGACCGTGCTAAAACCACGGAATCCGGGAGTGCCTAACACCTTCTCCCGGGTTAACAGAGTTCCTTATCCGGACCTCTGCTTCGCAGACATTTCAAAGAGTCAAAATTCCTCGGATTCGGGATTAACCGGTGACTTGGGACACCATTGTCATTCCCAAGTGGCGACTCTGATTAATCTCTAATAAATCCCGAACCGATTGTCCTTAAATTGGAAAAACTCCTTCCCTTATGTTATTTTATCCGTCTCGGGTAATTGAACGTCGGGGTATACCCTACAAGCGTATTTATACACCTTACGCATGTGCGGGGTAGTAAAAAGGGAGGTGTGACAACCATTATCATTCCCAAGTGGCGACTCTGATTAATCTCAATAAAATCCCGAACCGATTGTCCTTTAATTGGAAAAACTCCTTCCCTTACGTTATTTTATCCGTTTCGGATATTTGAGCGTCGGGGTATACCCTACGAGCGTATTTATATGCTTATATTTTCCCAAAAGTGGGGTAGTAAAAAGGGAGGTGTGACAATGTCCTCTTGCGATGTAGGCATTCCAGATGTCCTGTCAGTTCATTCCCCTAGAGCCATTAAATGTACTGCCTGTTCGTTTTCTAAAAAGCATTAAATGCACTACCCGTCTGTTTTGCCAAAATTTTTGAATGTGTCATCGGTTTCATCGCCATTTCTCAATAAATAAGGGATTTCTTAAACCAAATCTTCACTCATTCTTTCTTCAACAATCTCTAGTCCTTCCCTTTCGTTGTGTCCTCTTCTGATCTCTTTTTCTTTGGTTCAAACCTGTGACCATGAGATCATAAAACCTTATGTGTCATACCATGGCTTTTTTTCCAAAGTCCTTCTCCTCAAAAAGGAATTATGATGAGTTTTTGTTGTTGTTGTTGTTGTTGTTGTTGTTGTTGTTGCTGCTGCTGTTGTTAGCCCAAATCTACGTGAGGAGGGCATCAGATTCTTCCCATATCAGAATATTTGTGAACTATAAATCGCTGCTTATTTGTCCTAACTTCAACCTGGTGTTGCACTTCACTCTTTTTGCTTTCCATGGAGTAAGGTGCAATTATCTACTAACTTTTTCATTCCACGCTGGTGCAATGTCTCAAGAAGTGGCTTCACAATAGTAGTGCTGACGATACCCATACAGATCAAGCTTTTCATGAGGCCATAATTTCCTTGCTTGTAAAAAGCTTTGCTCTTTGATAGTATAGAGCCATTTCTTCATTTACTTCGGCTTCAGAGGAGGTTCTTGAAGAAATCATTCTAAAAATTGAAATGAAGCCCCAACTCTAAAAATTGATGGCGCCTCTCATGAAGACAAGGCCAGCCAGTCAACCCAATTCATCCTTTTAAAACAATTATTTAACATAATTATAGTACAACATGGTTTAATAATACCAAACAACTCAAGTATAGATAAAAATGCGGAAATCCAATCCAACACAGCTCTAACCGGGGTATCAAAAGTCTGAGCCACTAAAGTATACGAGTGTCAACATACTACATAATGTTTTGAAGAAAATGCGAAATAAAACAAATAGAATAAATGGAAAGATCAAGGGTGCGAATGCCATGCAGCTACCATAATGCTCTCGGATATGATGCTCGACAGAGATAGTCTCACTCCGCCTCAGTGGGTACACCTGTATCTGCACACGGGGTACAGCGACTAAAGTGAGTACTTCCAACCCAGAGAGTAATAAACATAAATAAAGGCTGAGAGTAAGAAATCTTGAATAGGCACGAGATAAGCTATAATCACTGCAGTTTACCAGGTAATGTCAATTTGGATAACCAATAACAATTAAATGATATTGTAGAAAATAAATAGATAAATGGCAATTAAATATGCAATGCAACACATAAACCTGTACTCTCCAGTACCCGCTGCGATGTGCAGCCCGCTCTATTTTCTTAACATTGACGGCGCTCACTAGAGGTGTGCAGACTCCTAGAAGGGCCCCTTACGACCCAAGCGCAATATTAGCCATGTCGTTGCATCATTAGGCCCTAAGCCTCATATCATTATCAATAAAATTCTGCTACAGTGTGCAGCCCGATCCCATACTCAGCCCAAAATTATATAAGCCCGTCTGACACAATAATATAGAAATATTCAGCCAACTTAGTTAGAAATATTATTTAAGTTCCAAATTTTTGAGAAAAAGTGGCCGAGTTTGCAAAACAGTTATAAATACTAGGACTGAGTTCATTTTTCTGTAAATATGGTAAGAAACCATTTAAAACAATTCCTGAAGTATTCGATCAGTTGACATGAGGCCAAATTATAACAATTAATCCATTTTTATAGGGATATAAACTAAACTCCAAGTAATTAGGTAGCATTTTTATTAAACGGGATGGACCAAGTCGGGATCTCAATGGTTCTCTACCACACGCCCGTTATCTGGCATGCAAGTCACCTCAACATAGCACTACAATGTGCAAATTTGGGGTTTCAAACCCTCAACACAGCATTTCCATCTATTACTAACCTCGAACCGACTATTTCTTTAATATGCGATGCCTTTGCCCTTCGAATTGGCCTCTACGTGCGTCAAATCTATCCAAAATCAGAATGAATATGTCATAATATGTTATGGGAACAAAGCCCAATAAAAAAAATTGAAAAATACCAAAATTCTCGAAATTAGCAAAAACTCGAGCACCGGGCCCACATCTCGAAATCCAGATATTTTTACATCAACATGTTCCTTATCTTCCCACGAGTCTAATCATAGAAAAATTATCAAATTCCCATATCGTTTCGACCCTCAAATCCTCAAATATATTCAAGAGGGTTTCTAAGTCCCCCCCTCCCCATATTCACGAATTAAATGATAAAACTTGTAATAGATTCGAGTAATATAACCAAAATTAAGTTAAAAGCACTTACCCCGTTGTTTTCTCCAAATATCTGTCGAAAAATCGCCCTTTCCGAGCTCCAAATCGCTAAAAATGGAAAATGGGAACGAAGTCCCATTTTCAGAACTTACATTCTGCCCAGGCCCGTTCTTCTTCGCGTTTGCGAGACACCACTTGCGTTCGCAAAGGACAATTACCCAGACCCCTTTGCGTTTGCGGTCCATACCTCACGTTTGCGTAGGCCAAACACCAGACCCTTTGCGGTCCCGGCCTCTCATTCGCGTAGACCAAACACCAGGCCCTTTGCGTTTGCAATCCAGACCTCACGTTCGCATAGGCCAAATGACCCGGGCCCAATTTTCCCTCTACGTGTTCGCGATCGCTCTCCCTCGTTCGCGTAGTACCCTACCCCTTCCCTTCTTGTTCAAGACTCCCCCTTCGCGTTCGCAAAGGAAAAATTGCCAGCCTCCCATTTTTCCTCTCTGCGTTCGCGAGACTCTCCTCGCATTCGCGAAGAAGGAAACCAGATACCAGAAATCCAGCAGTTTGATAAGTTTCAAAAATAACCCATTGGGTATTCGAAACACTCCCGAGGCCCTCGGGACCTCAACCAAAAATACCAACACCTCCTAAAATATCATACAAACTTGTTCCAATCATCAAAACACCACAAAAAACACCAAAACCGTTAAATTATATCGAGTTCATGCCTAAGTTCTTCTAAAACTTGCAAAACACGCATTTGATCAAAAACCCAACCAAATCACTTTCGAATGACCTGAAATTTTTCACACACATCCTAAATCACCTAAAGAAGCTACAACAACTCTCGAAATTCCATTCCGACCCTCGGATCAAAATCTCACCTATGAACCGAAATTCGCCAACATACTAACTTCGCTAATTCAAGTGTAATTCTATACCAGGCCTCCAAATCACTTCTGATCACACTCCTAAGTCATAAATCATCCCTCGATGCTAACAAAATTGTTGGAATTAAAATCCGAGCCCTCTAACATAATAGCTTACATCCGGTTGACTTTTCCAACTTAGCCTTCCTTAAAGAGACTAAGTGTCTCATTTCTTATCAAAACTACTCCAAATCGATTTTATTACACAGGATACAAATAATGAAGCATAAAGAAGCTTAAAATAGGGAATACGGAGAGGTAACTCATGTGATGACGGGTCGGGTCGTCACAATTTTCCTTGAGGGCGATCCCTCAAAAGTAGATTAGGCCTTTGGCTGTTGGTTTTTGCTTCTTTGTTTTTGTGTAAGGGCCTATCGTGGGCTTTGTAATGAATATTTTATTAATATAATAATTTCTTTGCTTTTCCTTCGATTTGTGTTGAACTCCATTCTACCTTCATTTGTGAAATATCCAAGTGTACGACTCTAAGTATTGGTCCGAGCACCGATTGCGTAATATAATAATAATAATAATAATAATAATAATAATAATAATAATAATAATAAACCCTTAGATTTTCATCAATATCACACTTTTTAACTTCCTTTGCTTTGGACTGAGCTCGGATTGATTTGATGAGAACTTAGGTCACCAGGATTTTCGAGTCTGAGTTGAGTGAGAGCTATGTGTCGATTCTCAAAATACGGCTAGCCCTTTTATGTTTCATTGGTGGCCCTCGAGCGAGAATTCTCTCGAACTTAAACTAACCTTTGGAATAAATAGTTGGGTGAACGTTTTCTCGATCATATAAAAATAAAGATAGACCTAACGCCTTTGTAAATTGTTCTAGAGTGAGAGCCTGCTTGAACTCGAGTAACCTCGATTTGAGTGAAAACTTGTTTAAACTTAAAAATAAATATAGCCCTAAGGATTTATACATAGTCATCGAGTGAGAACCGGCTCGAGATCGGGTAGCCCTTGGGCTTAAAATAATTGAGAAAATGCTAGCTCGAGCTTGAGATGAAGATAACCCTGAGGCTTTGTTAATAGTCCTCGAGTGAGAGCCTACTCAAACTTGGGTAACCCCGAATTGTGTAAAAATTTGTTTGAAATTGATAATAAAGGTATCACTAAGTCTTTATACATAATCCCCGAGTGAGAACTGGCTCGAACTCGGGTAGCCCTTGGGCTTAAAATAATCAAGAGAGCATTTGCTTAAACTTGAGATAAAGATAGACACGATGCTTTGTTTATAGTTCGTGTGTGAGAACTGGCTCAGAATCGGGTAGCCCTTAAGCTAAAAATGTCGAGAGAGCATTTTTCGAGCTCGACTCGTAGACTGTTCTTTAATAATTTCCAACAATATGGTTCTCGATGCCTAGTTCCTAACGTCAACATCATGACATAAGCGGTTGAAGAGACTGAAGGGTTGCTTTTTGCACGATTCCCAAAAGCATTAATTGTAGGCAGCCAACGAGCAGTTTTTTTCTTTCTTAGTATGTTCAGACGATCTTTATAAATAGACAAACCCCCACAATTTTGCCGATATTACTCTCTTAGTGCTTCCAAGATTTCATTTAGCCTCTTTTAATTTGTTTGGAATCACCAATTTCTTTCTTAACGACATTTTAAATTTTCTCGGATCTTTCGCTTTAGAAATGGTGAAAACCACTGAAACCATTTCTCAAAAGGAAAAAGCTTCATCGTCTTCTCAAATGGCCAAAAGTAAACGTTAGTTACTCCTAGTATCAACGAATGTAGTCCCGGTCCTTGCGATATATCTTCTGATTTCTAGGTCAAAAACCCATCCTCTATTTTGGGATGTTGCTAACTCATGTTTCGATATATCTGTTTAGTAACTGAAATCGAGAAGGTGAAGGTCGACTGCCATTTGGAGAAGATGGTGCAAGTAGATATTCATTCACGAGGAGAAGACATAACCAAGCACAAGGCTAGTTTCCTCAGTGTATAGATATATCCTTTCACCTTAGGTCTGGTAGAAGCCTCTTTACCATCGATAGATCCAGCAATCCTCGATTTCTACTGCCAATATCAGGCGACACTTTGAAAAATCTACCCATCATTCTGGCTCATTATTTATATGATTAGGTATTTCTCAAACATGGTTAAGGGGATGCCATTTACCCTATTGGGAGGTCAAAAATCATGGTGAGTTTTTATCTCTGTTCATACTTGAGCTCTTTAGAGAAGATATCTCTCGCTAGTACTCTCATCTTTTGTGCCTATGCAGTCCTTGGAGATGTTTTTTTGATAAAGGTAAACCCCTCCTAGGGAATTATATACTCTGAAGCCTGCTAAGGAGAAAAATAGAAAGAACAAATCATCGGTCGGGACCCAAAGCCAATAAATGCCAAAATTTGATAGCTCGAGGCGGATACAGTGGACACAACTTGGGAGGCAGCCGAAAGTCTTTGTGTCGAGGGAAAAGATAATGATGGCTGCTCGCTGGTACTTAGGGGGAGAATAAGTGTTTCTGCCTCGAAATCTACTAAGCTGGAGGTGACTGAGTTAGAGGCCGCTAGAACTAAGGCCGCCGAGGTGGTCCCAACCCAAACTGAGGAAATAATTAAAGGGGGTTTAGATAAAGTCCATGGGCTAACCAACAAACACAATACATCGGGTTCCGAGGGGCACCATGTTGATGAAACCGAAAAAACCAATGATAAAGCCCCTTGTAGGAGGGAGAGGGGACCCGTTGACATAGTCGAGGTGATCAATAAAGATGAGCCTCTGCTAGGCCCATCATTCTATCTTCGGAAAATAGAGGATGCCAAAGTTACGAAAACCTTCTTCATGGGGGAATCCCCTGTAGAGAATAGTATATTTGAAAGATATTTTTCTAGGTTTGAAGAAGGCCCTGATATCGATGCCTCATTGATCTTTGAGGAAGATAAGAAGCTTTGACAACATGTAATCTTAACTTGATCACTGTATTTTGAGTTTTAATTCTTGATTTTCTAACTCTCTTTTTCTGTGTGTTCAGACATTAAAGCTCCCCAACCAAGCCTTTTCCAAGTTACAAACAGAGTTGGCTCGTTAAGAGGACGAATTTAGGAAGCTCATTTATGAATTGGACAAACTTAAGGCCGTTCATGCCCAAAAGGAGGGGGATCTAGGTGATCTTTGAGCCCATTTAGAGAGGATATCTCGAGAGCGGACCGATCCCGATGAGTAGGTAATATGAACTTCGTGGGCTTATTTTTGGCTTCAGTCAATTGAGTGTTTGATATATTAATTTTATTTTTAAGCTCAAGCAAAAAAATGATCTAATGAGGGAGGAGCTTAGAGTCGGAGATACCAAAAATCCTTAGGCTGAAGTAGCGCATGGATGAAGTATCTTCCGATAAAGAAGCTCTTCAAAAGAAGATGACCTCGGCTGAGTGACAACTTTAACGGGCGAGGGGAGAAAGCCGCAAGTAAAAAGATCTCCATGTTGAACTAGTTGCTGAGCTATCTGCAGCTATGTTCGAAGCCGTTGCGCTCATGTCCTCACATTGAGAAGATTCTCCTGCTGCAATTGCTCGAGCTAGGAAGGTGTCCGAAAGGGCCTAACTTAAACTGTCTTGATCCTTGGAACATATCGATTAAGATCTTAGATATAGGTTTTCGAGGATGTATATACAAGGGGCATCGATTTGCCTGCTGAGATCGAGTGGATGAAGGCCCTAGAGGAACAATCAAAAACTCATATTTTTTCCGATGATGGTTTAGCTAGTGAATCAATCAGCGACTCAAATGATGATAAATACAATGGTGAATTCCCTTTAGGGGAGGGGGTCATCAATGTTCCATGGGTCGAGGACCAGGCACAACTTCCTAGGGAGATCAACTTGGTCAAGTAACCTCGATGATACATTAGGCTTTCATTTGTTCCTTTTCTATGTAAGGGCTTGTGTGAGGCTTGTAAATATGTCTTCGTGAATCTTTATCATATATATTTATGGATTTTTTCTTTTCGGCATTTTTTGTTCTCCCTTTGCAGTTTTGGAATAGATTTCGATGCTTGTCGATAACTAGTTTGGTGTGTCAGACTTATGATATAAAACCCCAGGTTTTCATGCTTGATAAGAAATTGATAATATTTGACTGTTTGATATTCCATCCTCGAGTCAAATTTTAACTCGGGCTCATTATCCCTTAGGTTTTCAACATATTGACCCTTAGGCTCTTACACATTGGTCCTTAGGCTCTTTTTAGATTGGGTCGATGTGACCTCCAATATAGCTATCGTTTTCCATCTTTTGGCTAAGTATTTGATTATGCCTTGGCATGTTTAATGTTCGTCTGACTCTTCGACATATCAAATAAGAACCTTGATTATGAATCGATATGTGACGATAATTGAGTATCTCGGGAGGTTCTCTTGAAGTCTGATTTTTCGAAGCCTTTTTACAGAAGGCTGATTATATCGAAGGCTTTTCATTGTTTTGAACTGATATGATTGAAGCTCTTTTTCTTCTGCCGAGGGTAGCATGATTGAGTGGTTATTTTTGAAGTATTTTCAAAGTATTTAGAGGCCATTAGTTTTATGGAGGCTGTCACATGTCTTTGAGCTGCGTTAATTTGGTCGTATCCTTTTAGTTCGATCAGTCTTTAGTGCCCACGTGTGGTGACCTTGGTGTCTATATAGAGGGTATGCATTTTTAGGGGTCTTACAAGTTCGATATATAGCCTCGGTCCTAATATCGGTGTTATGCCTTCTTAAGGTCTTATAAATTTGAGAACGCCTTGTTAAGGTCTTACAAATTTGATGTTACCTCAATGAGGTCTTAATGTTGAATGATCAAAGTCTTAGAAATTAGAGTTTTCGATGTCCTGATGAGCTAGCTCTCAATGATAGTCCCCAAATGTTCGAGAGTTTTTGGCCTTTGAGCCATCTTGTGAGAAAGTGGTGAACTTCTTTGAGGCGTGCGGTGTTTTGATAAACAAAGGGGGCTTCCTAAATTACTTGATATATGCAATATATGTTTTTCGCCTTTGGAGACTCTATTATTCTATATGGATATGGTTCATTTCAGTGTTTGGCCCAATACAATATTCTCCTATCGAGGTCCTCATAGGCGTAGTTCAGGTTCTTATAAAGGGTGACCTCCTGGGGTAATGCCCCCCCAATTTTTGAGGTTGATCGAAGATAAGCCTTGAATACATGATGAGTTCTCCTTAGGTAGCATATATATTTTGCCTTACTAAAAACCTCGCCGGTAAAACCCATTCGAGATAAAATTCGATATACCAAAGGTCTTCGAGCTGAAGGGCACTTTGATTCCTCTCAATCGAACACCTGCAATAAGTTAGTATAAAACATAAATAAAAAAGGAGAAGGTTTTACCTTAATGATGGTGTTCGAGCTTTGATAAATTCCAATTGCTTGTTCTAGGGATGCGACACGGTCCTTTACTCACTGTTTGGTTTCTAGCTAATTTTTTACTTGCCTTTTAGCCTTTTTGACGTCGAGGACATCAACATCGGTGCCATGTGGTATACCGCGAACATCTCTCTTGCTGCATATTGCTCCCTATATATGACTTTTACTCCATCCTTGGTTGGAAATTTCATTGTTTGATGGAGGGTCAAGGGTACTGCCCTTATGCTGTATATCCATAGCCTTCGAAGTAAGGCATTGTATCTCATGTAACCTTCGATGACATGAAACTTGGTATCTTGGATTTTACCAGCTATATTGAATGAGAGGATGATTTCTCCTTTTGTTATCTCGCTTTCCATGTTGAATCTATGGAGGATTCAAGAGGCGGGTATAATGTAGTCGAGTAGTCTGAGATGCTCCATCACCCATGACCTGATTATGTCAGTCGAACTAGCTGGATCCACGAGCACATGATCAATCTAAATTTTATTGAAAGGAAAAAAAATTACCACTGTATCATTATGAGGCTGAGGCAAGGTCTCGATGTCCTTTTTGCTGAACGTGAGATAATCCTCTGATATGTAACTCCGAATTTTCCTTTGCCTGGTGATGGATATTATAGTCTTTCTAAAAACAGGTTTCTTTGGGGTGTCGGCCCCTCCGACGATCATGTGGATGACGTGATATAGTTCTTCTAGTTCATTTTTTATGTCCGCCTCTCTTTCCCAAAATTTGTTTTTATCTTGGTCGTTGAGGAACTCTCGAAGGTTCCCTTCGCTGATCTGTCGGGCTACCTCTTCTCGAAGCTTTCTGTAGTTTTCGGTACTATGACCATAAGTGCCATGATATTTACATATCAAGTTAGGGTTCCTCTATGAAGGGTCTAATGGTACGAGTCTCGGCCACCTAGCATCTTTGATTTCCCTATGGTCGATATGATGCTTGGAATATTGACGTTAAATTGGACTCAAATATCCTCGGTGCCTCTACCGGCCCAGTGTTCTTATCGCAACCGTCTTTACCCATGAGTCCCCAGGAAGTTTGACCTCGATCTATCCTTCGATCACCCTGAAGCATGTTACACCTTGGTACATTTTTTCGATCTTCTACATATGACTGGTATCTTTCTATGTTTGATCTTAGCTCTTTTTCTGTAAACCTTTGCTCCTTTGGGAAGAGCCTGCTGGGATATACTGAGCCCGATGGGGCTCCTTGTTGGTTGTCTTCGACACTAACCTTTTATTGGTACCTCTTTTGCAAACCCGCATAGGTCATGACGGGGTATTTGATCAAATTTTATTTTAACTACCTTGAAGCTACCAAGCTTCGTTCGTTCAAGCCTTCAGTGAAGACATGTACTGCCCAGTCATTGGAGACTAGTGGTAATTCCATTCGCTCCATTTGAAAATGAGATATGAATTCCCTTAGCATCTCGTTTTCTCTCTATTTGATTTTGAAGACATCGGACTTCCTGGTAGCGACCTTGATGGCGCTAGCGCGTGCCCTCACACAAGAATCCACCAATATGGCAAATGAGTCTATTGAATTTGGGGGCAAGTTATGATACCACATCATAGCCCCTTTGGATAGCGTTTCTCCAAGTTTTTTCACTAGGACAAACTCTATCTCGTCATCCTTTAAGTCATTTCCTTTTACAACACAAGTATAAGCGGTGATGTGCTCATTGGGGTCATTGGTCCCGTTATATTTTGGGATGTCGGACATTCTGAATTTCTTCGGGATTTTGGGAATGGTTTCTGTATGAACTTCTTTGAATCTACGCCCTTCACAATCGAGGGCGCGCCCGGGATCTGATCGACCCTCAAGTTATAAGTCTCCACCCTTTTATTGTTATATTCTATCTTCTTTTCTCCTGATTTAATCCTTTTGGTGAGGTCCTCGAGCATCTTCATAATAGCGGTGTCCGTTGCTGGCCTGTTATTGATCGATCTCTCCGGTACCTACTCGACTAGAGGAGCTATTTTCGGTACTACTATGCCTAGGGTTTTTAATTTATGGCTTTGTAGCTGAGCAATATCCATTTGTTGTGCTTGAAAAATTTCAAAAATGATTTTAAGACTAATGTCTCTTTCCTCCCCGTGCACACACTCGTTGGTGTAAGAGATCACATCGACATGCACAGCGTTGCGTGAGTGTACGTCGACGGGGATTTTTGCTAGTTCTACCCTTGGGTTCTACGGTGGTACATCGACATCTAACACTGTTGTTTTCGTGTGCATTTTTTGAGTTAGAAATTTTTTGACCTGAAATCAGTGATTCTTGGACAAGAAAAAGTGTGAAGAATAACTTTGTGTTTTAAGAAAACCAGCACCAAAATAATCACTATTATTTTTAGCCCCATGGTGGGCGCCTAAGCGTTTACCTTGAAGATGGTAACTACAATTATATTTGAATTTATGGTTAAAAAATTATGTGATTTATTTTAATACTAGATGTTTGGCAATAGATGCTATATGTAAGTAAAGAAAATAAGAAATACAAACCACTAGAGTCACAAGGCTGAGCCTCAAGATGGCTGGAGCATGGCCTCGAGGTCTTGATGGGGATAATAGCAATGAACAAATGTTGAAGAATCAATGATAACGAAGGCCTCAAAGATGACTTTTTGTGGTTAATAATGAGCAATAAATGAAGAATACTAATTGAACAATGAATTAATAATGAAAGAATAAGCAATAAATGTGTAGAACAATTGTTCAAGCAAAGAGAAGAGAACTAATGTGGTATTGTATTCAATATGTTGTGTAATAATCTGAATGCCCTAAAAAATGACAAGGGTCCTCGTTATATAAGAGGGGTGAATCCCAACACAGTACATGTCTAATTAATGATGAAGAAATACTACAAGTACAATCATACAATGACTTAGTACAGATTTGTACTATTCTTGCAGACTGTCAGTCCTCATAGCGTGCCCTCGGGGGTTTCTAGCCTTTCCATGATGATCACCGACTTGTGTCGCTCCAGGATTGACCTTCCATACGCCCCCTAGAGGGAAGTACCTCGCGGTCCGCGTTCGAATTCCACTTCAAGCTCCTCGAGGTCGGGCGTGGATTGCCACAGTAGTCTCAAAGTTGAACTCTCCAATTTTTGTCTTATACAATTAGGTACTTAGAGTTTTCAAGTTAGAGTTAACGTGGAGTTTTCACAACAACTGAGGATGTGTGTTACAATGAGATTAGAGTTAATACTAGGTGTACAAAAGAGTTTTTGTAAATGTAGTTTTTGGCTCAGTGATTTTAGTGGTGAGCTTGGGAAAATTCTATTGGAAAGTAGGTCAAGTTTTTTTCATCTTTTGAGTTAGGTATTATTCACGTAAAATCTTTGTGTTTAATTTATGTACTTATTATTCCGCAACAATAATAGTTGAAAAACACAGAAGAACCAAGTCATTTTGTAATGAGGTTAAGCAAAAAATTAGACACCACACAAATCGCCCTCTTGGATCGCATTGAAGTATCAAACATCGACATATTACTGCACAAATAATGTAAAGCAAATTTCTACAGTGTAAGCTTATATAGCTTAAGTTTCATTCTTAAAAGAGAGAAAATGTTGTCCGTTGATAGTTACAAATTTTTTGTCGTACTATCAAGTAAAATTCATATAGGAGTATAACTAAAGGAAATTCTTCATATCAAATTTGACATGGTAAGGTGAAAAATAAATAAAAAACCTGCTATATTCAATTAAATTGCAAACATTGTACTGACAGTAAAAACATCTTTTTGGAAAGGGTGGGGACTGATGGTGGTATTTGACGGAGGGAGTGGGTGGAGACGTCCATTCTTCTTTTGTCTTTATCCTCTAGATGTGTCCAAAAAGGCTCAAAATATTAGCCTACGTTGTCTTCTAAAGCAACACAAACTTCTTCCATCAACCCCCCCCCCCCCCTTCCCCCGCTTGTGCTTATTGAATTGAATTCAGAAAATAGTAGGAGATTGAGTTTACCAGAGCAAAGAATATGTCTAGCAGGAGAACAAGATTAGCCTCAAGACTCACTCAAGAGGAGATTAATGATCTCGTCGTGAAACTACAAAAGCTGTTGCCGGACTCCTCTTCAAAGTGCACCTCCACGGTACGTTGTAGCATATGCTCGTTGCTCTCTATCTCTATCTTCTTTTCTGTAAATAGAAATAGGTCTTGAATGAATTCTGCAAGCTCAACTGAATCTATTGTGGAAGCTCCAACTATGTATTCATTGTAGACCCATCTTCCAACATAATAGTATAAGGAGTGTATGGTAGGAATTTCATTGTTTTTCTTGGTTTAGTGATAAGCTATTTTTATGGGCTAGCTAGCAAGATTGTAATGTAACTTTTACAATCCTCAAGTCTGCATGGACAAGTATGCAGAGAGATGAAAGGCATATATATTCTTCACATCTTGTGAGGTAAACTATGAAATGAGATTAGAAGAATGTCGAAATGAGCACGAGTTATATGACGAGAGTACACCAGTCGACGCATTATCCTAAATTCTCCTCGTCGGAAAATATGTCTATCAATTTATTGATCAGTTAAAGTCTTCACATCTTTTCACTGCTGCCAAGTTTCTAAGATTTTTCGTCTTCTTGTTCTTTGATTTTGGACAGGTACCAGCTTCAAAGATACTTAAAGAGACGTGTAATTACATCAAAACGCTTCACAGAGAGTTGGATGATCTCAGTGAGAGGCTCTCTCGCACACCAGCTTCCATGAATTCCGACGACATTGTTGATCTCGACATTTTTAGAAGCCTTCTTCAAAAGTAACCCCAGAGACTCATGCATCTCTAGTGGACATACGAATACTGTACCATATATTAGTTATATATATGTAGTTAAGTTGTAGAATAACAAGTGTCTGCTGTTATCGATCAACAGATACATGCATTTGGTTTAACTAATTATTGTTATTCTTGTTCATGTCGGAAATTATCAAACAAAATATATATGGTACTGTAGTTGGTCCTACTGGGCTGGAAAAGTGCTGCTAACAACTGGATTTTTTAGTATACACATGCTAGGGGAGGAATAATGACTAGGGGACGAGATAATGAAGAAATATGCAAATCTAAAGGAATATATGAAATAGCCACTATTCTTGTGGCGAAGAAGATGAGATCAAATCTTTTAGCATTCACCAAATTGTACGTATCAGCCTATCCAAAGACTTTTTGTGATCTTTCTCCAATATTAATGTTAATCATTTGGATCACAGAGAACAAGATATGTACAAGATTTCAAACAATCCTAAATGTTGTTGTTCATCAAGTTTAATTTTAGCTACAGCCCACAAAACTTGAACAAAACAATCATCCCCTATATTCAGGTATAATAAAACAATTATCAAAACATGATAAAGAGTGCGTATATGGGGGTTGGAGAAGGAAGTTAAAAGAGGAGAAATGGTGTTACAAAATCTACCTACCGATAAGATTTTACTTTATGATCAGGTAACGATATACAGTATTTGTGGTCAGACTATTTACCTTTATAAGAAACTACTCTACCTTGGACATCTCCAACCTTTATCTCATTTTTGGTCCATAAAACAAGTATTTTCTTATTTAGGGGACAACTTACTCCAATCATTCCCCATTTTTTCTCCAAAATTTTTTATATTCTTCTTTCTCTTCTATATTATATTATTATCTTTCATTTCAATTTTATTTTTTAATTTCCATTGAACAAATTTCCTCTTTTATTTTTATAAATTTGTAATTTCCATTAAAACAGTTCCATAAAATTTTAAATATTAAAATTTATAAAAAATTATTATAGATTAACTAATAATTCAAATAAAAGTAAAATTATTATAATACATGACTAATTAAATACATATTACATAACGATCAAATATATTTAATGTATTTTTAATCTTCACTTTTTATTTTAGCAACATGTAATATTTTATATTCGCACCTTTCAATTTTAGCAATATTTAATATTTTATATTTGCACCATTTATTTTTAAGGTAATTATATATTTTTTATTCAATTATAACTTATAATAAAGTCAACTTACAATTTTACATAAAAATAATAAATGCACGAAAATTAAATTATCAAAATTGTTAGAATAGTTATGTAAATAGGAGTAAATAACACTAATCGTATTAGGAGTAGGACATGTTATGTATATATATAGGGATCATTGTATATGTCAAACACATCAATAATATTTTCTCCCGTACTTTCTCATATGGTATTAGAGCCGTGAGACATTCATCGTTGTGCATAAACTCCAGCGACTCCAGGAAGAAAAAAATTTCCTTTTTTTTCCCGGCAAAACAGTACTGCCGCTGGGAAGTCCATATATGTTGGTGTTGTGCAAAAACCAACACCTCCACGAGATAGGTCATCTTCCGGCGACCAAACCCCAAAAACGTTCTCCGGCAGAAACCCTTCTACGTGCCCTCACAAGTTTTCGCAAATGACAAGCTTGAAGAAACAAGAATTGGATATGTTTAGTTACTTGGGACAAGTACATGCAGCCATGGAAGAATTTGAGACGTTGATGCCAGTTTTTGCTAGTATTGCAAAAGCAACAAGAGCAACGGGAGAAGATATTTCTAGCTCTTATACTCGTTGGAATCCCCAATGACCTTGATTCAGTACGTGACCAGATTTTTGCTAGTCCAACTGTCCCCACAATTGATGAATTATTCTCTCGATTACTTCACCTTGCTGCAGCACCAAGTTACCCAGTGAGCTCATCACAGACACTTACTCATTTGTCCTTTTATCCCAATCAGTGGACAATCGGGCATCTCATACTATGGAGAATAGACGGGGAGGAGGTCGTTTTGGAAGATCTTGACCCAACTACTCTTATTGTCATAAACTTTGACACACTCGTGACATATGCCATTTTACATGGCCGCCCACCCAAAAATACTTATGTTGCTTAGAGTGAGACTACAAGTAACCATGGATTTGTTTTATCTGTAGGGGAGTACGATGAGTTCCTTCAGTATCGAGAAAGTAAACAGACTTCTCCACAAGTAGCCTTTGTTTCTCAGACTGATACTTGTGTTCCTGTTAATTCTTTTTCTTGTGTTTTACACTCTAGTACTCTTGGATAATGGGTTGTCGACTCAGCCGCTTCTGATCATATCTCTAGTAATAAATTACTTTTATCAAATATTGTGTATTCACTGTCTCTTCCCACTATTACTTTAGCCAACGGGTCTCGAACCAAAGCAAAAGGAGTTGGACAAGCAAATCCCCTACCCTCTGTCACTCTAGATTCTATTCTCTATGTCCCTGGCAGTCCTTTTAATCTTTCATCTGTTAGTCGTTTGACTCGTTCCCTTAATTGTGGTATATATTTTATTGATGATTCCTTTATTATGTATGACCGTAGTACGGGGTAGACGATTAGAAAAGGACTTGAATCAGAAGGCCTTTACTACCTTAACTTACTAAACTCCTTCAAGGCATGTCTAGTTACATATCATTTGGACCTAATTCACAGACGTTTACGACATCCAAGCTTATCCAAAATTCAGAAGAAGGTGCTTAGTTTGTCTAGTTTATCCACATTAAAGTGTGAGTCATGTCAGCTTAGGAAACATACCCAAGTCTCATTTTCTTGTAGTATTGAGAGTCATGTAGAGTCTGTTTTTTCTTTAGTTCATTTTAATATATGGGGCCCTAGTATAGTCAATTCAACCTTGGGATTTCGTTATTTTGCTAGTTTCATTGATGATCATTCAAGATGTACTTGGATTTTTTTAATGAAAGAACATTCTGAGTTGTTTTGTACTTTCCAATATTTTTGTGCTGAAATTAAAAATCAATTTGGTGTTTCTATTCGAACTTTTTGCAGTGATAATACCTTAGAATATTTATCCTATAAATTTTAGTAGTTTATGAATTCTCAAGGAATTATTCATCAGACCTCTTATCCTTATACCCCTCAGCAAAATGGGGTTGCAGATAGAAAGAATAGGCACATCATTGAGACTGCTCATACACTTCTCATTGAATCTCATGTTCTGTTGTGTTTTTGGGGCGATGTAGTTCTCACAGCTTGTTAGTTAGTTAATCTAATGCCTTATTTTCCTATCCAAAATTAGATACCATATGCAGTATTGTTTCCCCAATCACCCTTATACTTTGTTCCTCTTCGTGTTTTTGGGAGCACTTGCTTCATTCATAACTTAGCCCCTGAGAAAGATAAGTTAGCTCCTCGTGCTCTCAAGTGTGTATTCCTTGGTTATTCTCGTGTTCAAAAGAGATATCGTTGTTACTCATCTGATCTTTGTAGGTACTTTAGGTCCTCTGATGTCACATTTTTGAGTCTAAATCTTTCTTTACCTCTTCTCACCATTCTAACCACCTTGATATATTTGAGATCTTACCTATACCGACCTTTAAGGAGTCTACTGTAGCTCTCCTTTACCTTTCGCCAAAGAAGTCTTACCCGAGTCTACTATAGATCCTCATTCACCTTCCGCAGCAGAAGTCCTACCCATTCCAACCGTTGAGGAGTATAGTATGGCTCCTCATAGACTCCCTGCCACATGAACACCACTTTTGACATATCATCGTCGTCTGCACCCCAGCATCTGGCCCAGCTGATTCACATCCTGCACCTGACCCTGCTCCAGTTGGGGACTTGTCTCTTCCTAGTACATCGATTGCACTTCGGAAAGGTATACAGACCACCCTTAATCCTAATCCTCATTATATCGGTTTAAGTTATAATCGTTTGTCATCACCTTATTATGCTTTTTATCTTATTTGTCCTCTGTTTTCATCCCTAAGACTACAGGTGAAGCATTATCTCATCATGGATGGAGACAGGCTATGATTGTCGAGATATCTTCTTTACATACAAGTGGTACTTAGGAGCTCGTCCCTCTTCCTTCAGGTAAATCTACTATTGGTGGTCATTGGGTGTATGTAGTCAGGGTTGGTCCGGGTGGTAAGGTTGATCGTCTTAAGGCACGTCTTGTTGCCAAGGGATATACACAGATATTTGAGCTCGATTATAGTGATACCTTCTCTCCCGTGGCTAAAATAGCATCAGTCCGCCTTTTTCTATCCATGACTGATGTATGCCATTGGCCCCTCTGTTAGCTGGATATTAAGAATGCATTTTTACACGGTGAACTTGTGGATGAAGTTTATATGAAGAAACCACCTAGGTTTGTTGCTTAGGGGGAGTCTCATGGCCTTGTATGTCGCTTGTGCCAGTCACTTTATGGTCTAAAGCAGTCTCCTCGATCCTGGTTTGGTAAGTTTATCACAGTTATCCAGGAATTTTTCATGATTCGAAGTGAAGTTGATCACTCTATATTTTATCGGCATTCTGCTTCGAGTCTTTATATTTATCTGGTGGTCTATGTTGACGACGTTATTATCGGCAATGACCAGGATGGTATTACTAAATTGAAGCAACATCTCTTCCAACACTTTTAGACTAAGGATTTGGGCAAACTAAAGTATTTTCTGGGTATTGAGGTCGCTCAGTCTGGTTCAGGTATTGTGATCTCACAACGAAAGTATGCCTTAGATATTCTTGAGGAGACAGGAATGAAAGGTTGTAGACCTATTGACACTCTGATGGATCCGAATTCTAAACTTCTGTGAGTGTTCTGAGTCAGTTTATAGATTTTCCATGTTATAGTCATTGGGATGCAGTTGTTCACATTCTTCGGTATATAAAATCAGCTCCAGGCAAAGGTTTATTGTTTGAGGATCGAGGCCATGAGAAGATCGTTGGATACTCAGATATTGATTGGGCAGGATCACCTTTTGATAGACATTCTAAGTCTAGATATTGTGTCTTAGTATGAGGAAATTTGGTGTCCTGGAAGTGCAAGAAACAGAATGTGGTTTCTCGGTATAGTGTTGAAGAACAACATCAAGCAATGGTTATGGCAACATGTGAGCTAATTTGGATCAAATAGTTGCTCAAGGAGTTGAAATTTGGGGAGATTAGTCAGATGTGACTTGTGTGTGATAATCAAGATCCTCTTCATATTACATCCAATCCAGTGTTCCATGAGAGAACTAAAAACATTAAGATTAACTGTCACTTTGTCAGAGAAAAGATACTTTCGGGATATATTGCTACAAAGTTTGTGGAATCGAATGATCAGCTTGCACAAATTTTCACCAAGTCCCTCACTGGTCCTCGTATTAACTACATTTGTAACAAGCTCGATACATATGGGAACACTATGCATTAACTATATTTGAGGGAACACTATTCATCCCCCATTTTGGGGGGGGGGGAAATGGGGAAAGGTTGGAGCTAAATATTACCCCAAAAATTATCCCTATTATGGGAAATGGGGGTAAGGTTGGAGATGGCCTTAGCACACATCACATGCTATAAAACTTTTGTCAAAAAAAAAGTATTTTTATAATTATTTAACTCTAATTTATGTGAATCTGATTGACTGGGCACAAAGTATAAGAAAAAATAAAAATATTTTATATATATGGTCCTAAATAAGTCAAAAACGGTTCAGAGTTTTTGTGTGGTTATAAAAGCTTCTCATTAAGGGTAGAATTGGAAGTTTAAGCTGAATTGTCTCCAAATTTCAAAAAGGTTTATTTTTTTAACGGACCAAAAAGAAAATAGGTTCATATAAAGTGGATACTTGTCTCTCTTTCTTTGTTACCAAATTTGACCCCTGAGGCCACATCTCGGAATTCAATAAAAATCACAATACTAGAATCCGTATACTCTCACGATTCTATACATACCAAAATCATCAAAATCGGACCTCAAATAGCCCATCAAATCTCCAATTTAAACTCTCCAATTTCAAGCCCTAATCTCCCTATTCCTTCCCAAAATATTCCACTAATAACTTGATTAAACAATGGAATAATCGCGATAAACACAAGATACAAGGACCAAGTTACTTACCTCACTGAGAACACTTAATCCCCCCTTGAAATCACACCCAAGCTCCAACTCGTTAAAAAGGGGTGAAGAAAATGAAAAAAAATCGCGAAATGAGGCTTTGGTCGTTTCTACGCAGTGATTTTTGCATCTGTGGTGTGCAAGTTGCTTCTGCGACGCCACACCTACGAAAACGCCATCACAGGTGCGGTTTTCACTTCATTCTTGAAATGCCGCTTTTGCTGTTAACACCCATATCTGTGATCTCGCAGGTGCGGTCTTTTGTGCGCCCATGCGGATTTGCCTCAGCTTCCAATCCTCCGCATTTGGGGCCTAGCTCATGCACCAGTGGCCTCGCACCTGCGGTCCCCAATCCGCAGGTGCGAACATGACAATCATCAGCTTCAGCAGCTTAAAACCAAGTCCAACCTTTCCGTTAACTATCTGAATCCATCCAGAGGCCCTCGAGACCTCAACCAAATATACCCACGAGTCGCATATCACCATTCCAACTTATTCCAACCTTTGGAACACTCAAAAGAACAAATCACCCTTGGATTCAAGCCTAAGGATTTCCAAACTTTTGAATTCCGCAAATGATGTAAAAACCTATCAAACCTCTTTCGAATGAGCTATAATTTTGCACATACTTCACAATGACACAACAGAACTACTCAAATTTCCGGAATTCCCTTCCGACCTCGATATCAATATTTTCACTGCCGACCGGAAAACTCCAAATTTTTAGTTTCACCAATTCAAGCCTAAATCTACCGCGAACCTCCAAATTACATTCCAAACACGCTCCTAAGTTCAAAACACCTAACCAAGCTATACGAACTATCAGAATTCAAATCCGAAACCTTTTACACATAAGTCCAAGCTATACGAACTATCAGAATTCAAATCCGAAACCTTTTACACATAAGTCAATATGCGGTTGACTTTTTCCAACTTAAGCTCCTAAATTAGAGACTATGTGCCTCATTTCACTCCAAGACCATTCTGAACGCAGAACAACCAACACGATATGATGAAGTATAGCTGAAGAACACATAAGGAAACAGAACGGGGGAAAACTGGGTAGTAACTCATGAAATGACCGGTCGGGTCATTACATTGCAAAAACACTAATCGCACCTGCGAAGTTCCACAGCCAGACCCAAATTCCAAACTCTTCAGGCATGCTTTAAATCCAAATATCGATTCGTTAACTCTCCAAAATTCACCCAAAACACTTGGAACCTCAACAAAATATACCAACAAGTCCTATAATACGATCCAAACTTAATCGAAGCCTTAAATTACATCAAACAACATTGGAATCACGAATCACACCCCAATTCTAGCATAATGAAATTAAGAAATTTCTAACTTCTAAAACCAATGTCGAATCACATCAAACAACTCCGACTGATCTCAAATTTTGCACACAAGTCATAAAACACACAATAATCCTATTTAAACTTCCAAAACCTTAATCTGAGTCCAGTATCAACGAAGTCAACTCTCGGTCAAACTTCTCAACATTACAAACCTTCAACTTTATAATTTTCGCCAATTCAAGACAAAACGACCTACGAACCTCCAATTTAATATCCGGACATACTCCTACGTTCAAAATTACCATACGACGCAATTAGAACCATCAAAAATCCATTCCGAAATTGTTTACATATAAGTCAACATTCGGTCAACTCTTCCAACTTAAATTTCCAACCTTGGGACTAAGCATTCCGAAACATCTCCAGACCAAACCAACCATCCCGGTAAGTCACGTAACCACAAGTGAACATAGAAGAAGCAGTAAACAGGGGAATGGGACTACAATACATAAGATGACTGGCTGAGTCGTTGCATTTTAATCCTTAATAACTAATTAATATGTTAACTACAGATCGCTTACGCTATTTTTGACGATCGAAGGATAAGGGACCACGTACGATGCCAATTATAAATGAAATAATAACCCTAAAAAGCTGTAACACAATGATTTTTCATTAGGTTTGGCCCCTCTTAATTAAGATGGTGTTGCAACTTGCTCTTTCCTGTAATAAATTGTAAATATAACACAAGGAAAATGAGCACCTCTGTTGGCTTCTTAATTACCCTACTTGGATTCTGGGTCGACACAGGTCTAATACTTTTTTATCAATACGCAGTCTTCAATATAATTTATTTAGGAAATATTAAATGATACTTTGGTACGAACGGAAATAGTTTCCATGAAAAATATTTTTTTGGAAAATGAGTAGTTTTATGACTTATTTTCCCTTGTTTGATTGATAAGTGGAAATTATTTCCGAAAAGTATTTTTTAGTATTTGACTAGAGACTAAAAAAATTCTGATTGAAATTTATGCTACTCTTCTCAGCCCTTCTCCAAATCCCCATGTTTCCTTGCTCTCTTCTCTCCCCCACCTCCACCCAACCCAAATATCCAATATTTTTAGGATTTTATTTTCTTCAAGTATGTAATTATTCTTTTAATAATCCAATAATTTTACAGTGTTAGTGTAGATAAGTTAAATCCTTTCCAAATAGCACGTAAACTAGTTTATTATGTCCAGTTTATACACAATCAACTTAAGACATGTGTTAAGGGTACTTTAAGCGTAAAGGAAATGAAACTAAATTTGGAATTTTCTATTCTTGTAGTGGTTACTTTGTCATACATCCGACATAATTGGATAAAGATTGAAACAGAATAAGGGACCTCTCTAGTAGGGAGTAGTACTTTAATTAGCTCTAGATAGCTGCTTAATTCTGCTTTGTATAGATATCCTCCAATTCCCTCTATTAACCTTTTCCTTTCCTCAGAGGTGTGGGGGTCTGTCTGGTAGAAGGAGTTTATGGCTTGGGGGGGGGGGCTCCTTTCTTGTTTTGTCTTTTTTCGTTTAGATTGTTTCCACATTTACTTATAAAATAACTCATAGAGACCTCATGCATATATGCATCAACTCCTTCATTGGGATAGTAGGAGAATAGAGAGGAAACCAACAGAGCTAAAAATCATGCCTAGCAGGAGAAGAAGATCAGCTTTAAAACTTACTCCAGATGAGATTAGTGATCTCGTTTTGAAACTACAAGCTTTGTTGCCAGATTCCTCTTCAAGATGCACTACCGAGGTACACTTTCATTTGGTTAATTGCACTTTTTAAAGTGTTCTTCACCTGGGAGTCTGTTTTTTTTTAATTGGCTAAGTACATGAATATTTTGGATAATTGGCATGGGTGCACGAGACTTCAATATTACCTCTTACATGCTCTAATGCTATGTTAAAAGTGAAAAACTTATACTTGAGATGATCACATGTACAATTCAATATACTTCTCCTTTACTACGAGGTGTCTGTGGTCTTCTCGGTCTTTACATTGATCTTGGAAATACAGGTACCAGCCTCGAAGACATTGGAAGAGACGTGTAATTATATCAAAATGCTGCAGAGTGAGGTTGATGATCTCAGTCAGCAGCTCTCTCAAAAACTAGCTTCCACAGACTCCACAGTATTAATGCCGTTGATCGAGACACTCAGACACCTTTAGAAATCTTCTTCGACAGTAGAAACAACAAAACCCTGAGAGCTACGCAGATCTCATTGTTTAGTTTGGTGAATGCATGCAGCAGCAGATATATGAATTACTGTATTCTTCCTTGTTTTTCACTACCTTACGTTAAATACTCTGTACTCATATGTTGGTTTCCAAGTTTAGGTTTTCGTTTCAATATTTATATATAGGTTAATAAATGCGATATAGCATATAAATGAATTGTTGTATTCTTTTTCTTACTATTTATATTATACTAGAGTCTGGACACGTGTCTTACACGTATAACCCCATCAATATGAGTATAACTAAGTGTATGGATCGGAATCCAACCTTTTAATAATCAACGAAGTTAATCACTTTTCATGACTAATTCAAGATTAATTAATAAGTGGCACGACCGCTCATAATTAATGACACTTAATAACGCCGCCTAAGATGATTAATAAGGCTACGACCCATCCGCTATCTCGAAGATAATCCCTTAATGTGGTCCCAGCCAACAAATGTCAGCTCATGCAGCTCATGACTATAAATATCAAGAAAGGAAGCCTCATGAGGGGGCTCTTCTCCTTCCCCATGGGGAATCTAAAAACAGAGAGAGAAAAAAAAGGGGGCGATGGGTAAGAGAAATATAGTCTCACAAAGGAAGACAATATGATTGTAAGGCTCTGAATCTCTTCATGGAGAAACAAATCACACCACTATCATCAATAAAAGTTGTCAACATTTCCCACCTTAATTGGAGATGTGTTTAATTATTCCTTTTCTCTGCATGGTTCTTGAATTATTACGACTTGCTATGATTTGCCCATAATCTATGGGTATTGTTTTGTATTTACAAAAGTATACAGTAATTTTAGAAGCAAAAAATTTAGCACCGTCTGTGGGGATTTCCTAGCAAGATCGCGTAGTTCTTCCTAGAATCGAAAGAAAATGGGATGCTGAAAAGAAAAATACGACCCGGCTCGAGCAAGCCTGCTCTCCCTCTCAGATCTCTGATAGTGCGAAGGGAAGGAAATTTCCCCCACTTCTCGGAGGACCCCTACAAAGCATCCCCCACACTCCCGATGTGGGCCTCGAGCCAAGAGCCACCTCAAAGCAACCCGCATGGCTGGGAAACCACACATAAACCGCTCAAAGTCATAAACCAAGACCGAGTTTCACCACTCAACCTCCCAATGCCAAGACTCAGGCTATGCTCCCTCGCCTTCAAATAATTGATAAAGTTCAACGACAGTTGAACTGGAACTCAGGCCATGCGCCTTCGGCAACAAATTCAACTACGATTGAACCAAGACTCGGGCCATACGCCCTCGCCTTCAAATAATTGATAAAGTTCAACGACAGTTGAACTAAGACTCAGGCTATGCGCCTTCGCCAATGAATTCAACTACGAATGAACCAAGAGTCGGGCTATGCGCCCTCGCCTTCAAATAATTGATAAAGTTCAAACGACAGTTGAACTGGGACTCACGCCATGCGCCTTCGCTAACAAATTCAACTACGATTGAACTAAGACTCGGGTTATGCGCCCCTGCCTTCAAATATTTGATAAAGCTCAACGATAGTTGAACTGGGACTCAGGCCATACGCATTCGCCAAAAAATTAAACTATGGTTGAACCAAGACTCGAGGTATGCACATTCGCCTTCAAATAATTGATAAAGTTCAACGACAGTTGAACTGGTACTCAGGTCATGCACCTTCGCCAAAAAATTCGACTACGGTTGAACCAAGATTCGGGCTATGCACCCTCGCCTTCAAATAATTGATAAAGTTCAAATGACAGTTGAACTGGGACTCAGGCCACGCACCTTCGCCTACAAATTCAACTACGGCTGAACCAAGACTCGGGACTATGCGTCATTGACTTCAAATAATTGATAAAGTTCGACGACAGTTGAACTAGGAGTCAGTCCATGCGCCTTCACCAACAGATTCTACTACGGTTGAACAAAGACTCAGGCTATGCGCCCTCTCCTTCAAATAATTGATAATGTTCAATGACAGCTGAACTGGGACTCAGGCCATGCGCCTTTGCCAAAAACTTCAACTACGGTTGAACCAAGACTCGGGCTATGCGCCCCCACCTTCAAATAATTGACAAAGTTCAAACGACAGTTGAACTGGGACTCAGGCCATGCGCCTTCGCCAACAAATTCAACTACGATTGAACCTAGACTTGGGCTATGCGCCCTCGCCTTCAAATAATTGATAAAGTTCAAATGACAGTAGAACTGTGACTCAGGCCATGCGTCTTTGCCAACATATTCAACTACGGTTGAACCAATGCTCGGGCTATGCGCCATCGCCTTTAAATAATTGATAAAGTTCAATGACAGTTGAACTGGGACTCAGGCCATGTGCTTTTGCCAACGAATTCAACTACGATTGAACCAAGACTTGGGCTATGCGCCCTCGCCTTCAAATAATTGATAAAGTCAACAACGGTTGAACTAGGACTTAGGCCATGCGCCTTCGCCAACAAATTCAACTACGGTTGAACCAAGACTTGGTCTATGCGCCCTCGCCTTCAAATAATTGATAAAGTGACTCTGGCCATTCGCCTTCGCCAACAAATTCAACTACGATTGAACCAAGACTCGGACTATACGCCCTTGCCTCCAACAATCAAGAAAGTTCGACAGGTGAATTGGGACTCAAATCATGCCCATTCACCAACGAATTCAACCACAGTCGAACCAAAACCCAGACGAAACCCCTTCGTCGATAAACTCATGGAAAACTCGATCAAGTCAAGGCACAGGCTAAGCACCCTCGCCGTCCAAGTAAGTATGCCTGACTCGAGCTAAAATCAGAAACACGTATAATTCGACCTCGGTCGGACTACGCGGATATATTCCCATTATCACGCCAATAGTCCGACAACGCCCGAACTAGGACTCAGGCTAAACACCACCTCCCCCAAATGGGAGGCTCGACTCGGTTACACCAAGTCAAGAAGAAAAGTCGCCAACTTCCGAAGGTTAACACTCCTACCCAAGTCAAATATTAAATGCAAGCTGCCCCCTCAAATGCGGGCAAAACAAATACAAGGCAAATAACGAAAGGCAAATTCCTTTTTATTCATAAAATAATTGCGGGTTATTCCCGCTTTCACCTGACCAAAAAACCGATCAATAAAAAAACAAACAAAACAACAAACGTCAAACGGCGAAAAGAGATTAAAAAAAAGGAAAAAGCTACTCTCGGGCTATGCGCCCTCGCCAATAAATTCAACTACGATTGAACCAAGACTCGAGCTATGCGCCCTCGCCTTCAAATAATTGATAAAGTTCAACGACAGTTGAACTAAGACTCAGGCTATGCGCCTTCGCCAACGAATTCAACTACGGTTGAACCAAGACTCGGGCTATACGCCCTCGCCCTCAAATAATTGATAAAGTTCAAACGACAGTTGAACTGGGACTCACGCCATGCACTTTCGCCAATAAATTCAACTACGGTTAAACTAAGACTCGGGTTATGCGCTCCCGCCTTCAAATATTTGATAAAGCTCAATGATAGTTGAACTGGACTCAGGCCATACGCCTTCGCCAACAAATTCAACTATGGTTGAACCAAGACTCTGGCTATGCGCCCTCGCCTTCAAATAATTGATAAAGTTCAACGACAGTTGAACTGGGACTCATGCCATGGGCATTCGCCAACAAATTCAACTACGGTTGAACCAAGATTCGGGCTATGCGCCCTCGCCTTCAAATAATTGATAAAGTTCAAATGACAGTTGAACTGGGACTCAGGTCATGCACCTTCGCCTACAAATTCAACTACGGCTTAACCAAGACTCGGGCTATGCGTCGTTGACTTCAAATAATTGATAAAGTTTGACGACAGTTGAAGTAGGAGTCAGTCCGTGCGCCTTCGCCAACAGATTCAACTACGGTTGAACAAAGACTCAGGCTATGCGCCCTCTCCTTCAAATAATTGATAATGTTCAATGACAATTGAACTGGGACTCATGCCATGCGTCTTCACCAAAAAATTCAACTACGATTGAACCAAGCCTCGGGCTATGCGCCCTCACCTTCAAATAGTTGATAAAGTTCAAACGACTATTGAACAGGGACTCAGGCCATGCGCCTTCGCCAACAAATTCAACTACGATTGAACCAAGACTTGGGCTATGCGCCCTCGCCTTCAAATAATTGATAAAGTTCAAATGACAGTAGAACTGTGACTCAGGCCATGCGCCTTTGCCAACAAATCCAACTACGATTGAACCAATGCTCGGGCTATGCGCCATCGCCTTTAAATAATTGATAAAGTTCAACGATAGTTGAACTAGGACTCAGGCCATGCGCCTTTGCCAACGAATTCAACTACGATTGAACCAAGACTCAGGCTATGCGCCCTCACCTTCAAATAATTGATAAAGTCAACAACGGTTGAACTAGGACTTAGGCCATGCGCCTTCGCCAACAAATTCAACTACGGTTGAACCAAGACTTGGTCTATGCGCCCTCGCCTTCAAATAATTGATAAAGTGACTCTGGCCATTCGCCTTCGCCAACAAATTCAACTACGATTGAACCAAGACTCGGGCTATGCGCCCTTGCCTCCAACAATCAAGAAAGTTCAACAGGTGAATTGTTACTCAAATCATGCCCCTTCACCAACGAATTCAACAACAGTCAAACCAAAACCCAGATGGAACCCTTTCATTGATAAACTCATGGACAACTCGATCAAGTCAAGGCACGGGCTAAGAACCCTCGCCGTCCAAGTAAGTATTCCTGACTCGAGCTAAAATCAGAAACACGTATAATTCGACCTCGGTCGGACTACACGGCTATATTCCCATTATCACGCTAATAGTCCGACAACGCCCACACTAGGACTCAGGCTAAACACCACCACCCCCAAATGGGAGTCTCGACTCGGTCACACCAAGTCAAGAAGAAAAGTCTCCAACTTCCGAAGGTTAACACTCCTACCCAAGTCAAATATTAAATGCAAGATGCCCCCTCAAATGCGGGCAAAACAAATACAAGGCAAATAACGAAAGGCAAATTCCTTTTTATTCATAAAATAATCGCGGGTTATTCCCGCTTACACCCGACCAAAAACCGGTCAATAAAAAAAACAAACAAAACAACAAACGTCAAATGGCGAAAAGAGATTAATAAAAAAGGAAAAAACTACTCTCTATTCGGCACCATCCGCGTTAACGCTGGTGCCCTCCGCGCTCCCGCCTGCGCCCTCTATGCTCTTACCGGCTCTATCATCGACTCCTAGCATTGCTGCGTCAAAACCACATTCCATACGGGCCTCCCGAGCCCTTTGACATGCCTCCTCGAAATCGGCTTCGATCATGATACCAACCTCTCATAGATTCTTGTACACGTCCCACTGGGCCTCAACATAAACCAAATTTTCACGGGCCTGACAAGAGAAAGCGGACTGCTCTCGAAGATGCCAGTTCTCTTCCTCTAGGATCACAATCTGCCATGTTGCATCCTAAGAATCCTGAGCATCCCGCTCAAGGACACCTATCCACTCCTCGAGGCCCGCTTCCTTGAAGGCAGCAATGGCCCTTACCAACAATAGCTGGGACTTGCCGGCACGAACGACCCCCTATAACTCCTCAGCTCTTGTCGTGGCATCAGCTAGCTGATGCTTCAAGGCTGCAATCTCCCCTTCTAGTGCGTCCACCTTCGCACTTCGCTCCGATGCGGCTTCCGTCACATTGGCCAGACACAGGCACTCGCACTCAACTAATGCCTTCTTACCGGCCTCAAGCTCCTTATCCTTTCAGCGCAGTTTCTCTTCTATGACTCTTACCTGGCCTAGCGCTTGTTGTGCCTGAAGCTCGCTGCTCGCCAATTCCTCAACTAAAGCTTAGCTACGAGGGTCGTTCCTCAAGTGCACACGTATCTCCCTGCACCTATCTCGGTAGCGGCGATACTTCTCCAGCACCCGCAAAAATACCATCGAGCGAATATTAGCTCAGCGGATGTTCTCTACCTCCAACAAGTAAACCTACAAAACAAAGATGACAGTTTAAGCAAAAAAAAACAAGGTAAAAAGAAAACGAATAAACCTTTATCTTCGAATACGTACCCTCATGCCCATCACGAACACATCGTTCATCAGCCCGATGTCTGTGACTTCCCTCAGTGACTTGTTCTCTATCATCGAGAACAACTGCCCAAACTGCGAGTCTAGACTCGAGCCTAGTAACAAAAAATTTGAATGCGTGGGAACCTCAATGAGGCGCAACCTCCCCTCCGAGTGGACAGTAGCATTCGTGAAGCCATCTCGAAACTTGCGGATGTTCTTAGGGTCCAAATCTGATTTGGACCCAGATCCTTCTCTCGCAGTTTCTCCTTTCCCTCATCCCGCCACATTTGCCGATGGGGTACTCGGCCCACCAAACTCAACGACCGCCGAAAATGCCCCCCTATCTCAACCATAGGGGTCTACGACTGAGCCGCCAAAATGACAGTCCCATCACGACCCAAGTGGACCTGGGCGCCATCCGCTCTTGATCCGTCCTCAGGGGTAAGCGCTGCAGACATACCCTCCTCTGCCTCCGAAGGGGGGAATCCACATTAATTACCACAGGGGGAACATGCACAGCCACTGGGGGAGGAACCGGAGTAAATGCAACCCTGCGCCTGATCAAGGGTCTCTTTTCCTCTTCGCACGAGGATGACTCATCCCGAGGGCGAACGGTCCATGACAACCCCTCGTTCCGGAATATGGGTCATGGGGAGGAAGGAGCCGCAGAAGACTCATCGATGCTTCCCTCGGTGCGTGACATGGCGCAGGCAACACAAAAAATCTTGCAATCGCACCCGGCCACCGGAAGGCCAGCTGAGGGGCCATGCCACGACTCACCCTCCCTGTTGCAGAAAAACGAAGTTACTAAGAGGTACCCTAAAACCATGAACCAAGCAAAATAAGGGACGAGCTTCTCACCTACGACTTACCAACGACCATGTCTCTCCCAGAAATATGCCCACGTGTGAATCCCTTCGGTGTGAGGGAGCACGGCTTCGAGCCACCCACGCATCTCAGCTAACAAGGTCGGTGGCGACCTCTCGGCTGTAGAGGCAACAACAAGGCAGCATTCGTATAAACAAAACAAAAGGAGAAGAAAGTAACAAAATGGATTATCTCAGTAAAAGTGATTCACGTGCATGGTTACAAGCCTTCGGGAACCATGAAGGGGACGCCACTAAATGTTCAATTCTGATGTAAAAGAAATGCTCGAAAGGATAGGGCTCGACTTCATCGTCCATCGCAACAGTCAGCCCTCTTGACCCACGAGGGCACGTCCGAAGCATAGTGCCCCACACTCGTTGAGGGGCATATAGGGTGAGTACATGCTGCAACGTGACCACTTTGCCGGCCAGTTCCCCGTACTTCAAGAACATCGCCAACAACTTATATAGAGAGGGGATAAGCTGGCCCGGGAAAACACCGTAATACTGACAGAAGTCCACCAGCAGAATCCTGACTCCCAGCTTGAAGGGGTACGCGTAAAAGACGTAGTACCCCACGTGATCGGTATGGACCACTACCTCGCTCCGGGCAAGGACTATATCGACGTGGGTAGGTATGACCCCCTGTTCCCTTAATCAGGCCATACCAAACTTCCCCATCAACGGGGCTTCATCCACGGGGCCCTCCCCTCCATCGGCGATTAAATCTATCGCCGGACCTCCGGGTAGGGGGAAAACGTCATCCACTGACGGAACTACTCCGATCTCTGTCTGCTCCGCACCTCCCATTGCCGGAGATGGCCTTTCGATCACTGGGGGATTAACCGGCAAATTAACTGGAAGAGCTTTACCAGAAGAATTGCTTACCATCACTTAGTTGTTCGAAGAAGGAAGGACCGAATTTGGTAAGAAAGATAAAGTTTATCGCAATCATCAAAAGGAAAAAGTGAATTTGCAGAAGGAAAAAGCTTCAGAATCACTCAGATGAACAATGAAGTAACGAGAAACCGATAGCTCAATTCACCTTTATAGGCAGCATAAATGGTTTTGGGAAAACCAATGGACATCGTTAACTGCATATCCAACCATCAAAACAGTTTGATTCTACCAAGATATGTGCCATCATGACAAGCACCACGAAGTGCCCACTCGACCTCAGTTGTCATCCCGCTAACCGGAGCGAATGTAGAGTCCTGCTAATACGGGTGGAACGTACCATACACCCTCAAAATTCTAAACTCGCTGCTTACACCGTACTCGGGAACGTTGCGTACGACCTGTCTCCCGTCGCTGATTACAGTTACATACCAAAGCGAACGCAAGGATCAAAACGTAATCGAGTCCTGACCTCGCCCGAATTATACTAATGACATCATGCGTCCTCATGATGAGGGGATACCCAACGACTATGAAAAAATGATGTTGAAAAACTCCATAAAATTCGGACCGTCACCATGAAAAGAACGGTCTCGACTAGAGCGACGGTCATCCATTCCTTATCCAAAGTCTTTTGTATCGTTCTCGATAAAATCCGCTCATCAAGCTCGAGCGCAGGACGATCTCGATAAGCGGAGGGACTAACGGTATGTGTCGGAATCCGACCCTTTAATAATCAACGAAGTTAATTACGTTTTCCAGCTAATTCAAGATTAATTAGTGGCACGACCGCTCATAATTAACGATACTTAACGGCCGCCTAAGATGATTAATAGGGCTACGGCCCATCCGCTATCTCGAAGATAACCTCTTAATGTGGTCACAACCAGCAAATGTTAGCTCATGCAGCTCATGACTATAAATATCAAGAAAGGAAGCCTCATGAGAGGGCTCTTCTCCTTCCCCATGGGGACTCTAAAAACAGAGAGAGAAAAAGATAGAGAGGAGGCGACGGGTAAGAGAAATATAGTCTCACAAAGGAAGACAACATGATTGTAAGGCTCTGAATCTCTTCATGGAGAGACAGACCACACCACTATCATCAATAAAAGTTGTCAACATTTTCCACCTTCAATGGAGATGTGTTTAATTATTCATTTTCTCTACTTGGTTCTTAAATTATTACGACTTGCTGTGATTGACCCATAATTTATGTGTATTGTTTTATATTCATAAAAATATACGTAATTTTTGAAGCAAATACTAAGTAATATTAAAACATGTATGTGACGTGTAACATGAAATTTGAACACAAAAATAATTAGATATCGTTTTGTGTAACGATATTTAACAATTACTTTAATTATGTTGGTACGATGAATGAGATTAATTTTGACGTTATTAGGTACAATCATGTGATATTATCATAGCTCAACTAATTCTTCCTCTTCGAAGATGTTAATGTATATTCAATTCTGACGTTTTGATTAATCTGTTACGGCCAGAACGCTTGGCATCTATCTAATTTCTGTTCACTCTGTGTACGTCGATTTTTTTGAAGATGTAAACACTTCTTTGTTTTTTTGAATTATTTTGGGAAAGTTAATTTTAAGTTATTTTACGTTTATTCTAGAAAACATAAACGTGGTTAGGTAATTGGCGTAAGACGATTTTTTCCTTTTTTGCAAGCAAAATTAGAGATGGCAATGGGGCGGTGCGGGGCGGTTGCGGGGCGGGTTTATCCTTAACCCGCATAATGTTTAACCCGCCCTGCCCCGCCCCGCATAGGAATATTTTCTGTTTTCAAACCACCCCGCCCCGCCCCGCATAAACCCGCCCCGCCCCGCACCGCAAAGTAAAAAAAATTCATTTTTCATTTTTTACAAGTAGTTTCTCTTTTAAAAAAAACCTAAAAAAATTAATGATAACCTATTACCTTCTTTTCTAGGTAGTTTCACCTATGTCCATAATGTTTTCAATATTTTATGAAATTTCAATTGAATTTTTTTAATATTTTATAAAATTTCAATTATTTTATGGATCTATTAACATTATCAATAATGATCGTTCTGGTACATGTATCATGTATGATATATTTAAGTTAATTATTAGTATATACAAGAAAAAATCAAATTATTGAGAAATATGAATCAATCCTTAAAATAATTCATCTTTTACAAGGTGATATACACATACGACATACGCAGACTGAGATGGTTAGGGAAGATCTACGATTACAAATATTTTTTAAGTTATATACTTATATGTTCATTTTCATATTAAACCGTTAAAAAGACATAAAAATCTTTGGATTATGTTTATTCAAATTGTAATTAATTATTAAACATCAATTACAGTATGTCTTCTATTAATCCTGTTAGAAAATATTTTTTAGCATAGTAATTTGATTAGTAAGTTAATTATAATAATCAATTTTAAATATATCTTCTTAAAACTAGTATGCAATATTTCTACCGAATAGGCGAACCAATATTTTAATGCTCCAAAAATTGATAATATCCTAATATGTTGATATTGTATAACTAGGGTATATGATATTACCCACACATCTAAGCTTAAAAGAGCAAGAAAAGAGGAGATTAATGAATACAAAATTTAAAGATATAAAGATAAGCAAGGGAAAGTTTATAAAACAGATTCTAATTAAGAAAAAAGATTGCAAAATGCATGAAAAGATTTAATCTTCTTTGACGAAAAGCAACAAATATGCGATGCAAGTATTACACAAATGCGTAACCCGCAACCGCCCCGCAACCGCAATTAAATTTAAAAAATAATTCTTGAACCCGCCCCGCCCCGCATAAACTGAAAACCGCCCCGCCCCGCATAAGCTGAAAACCGCCCCGCCCCGCACCCGCCCCGCCCCATTTGCCATTCCTACTGCAAAATGCAAGTTTCTCTTTATAAATTATTTCCGTCAAATTAAAATAAAGTAAATACTATTGTATTCAATTTTCCTGCTTTTATAATTATAATATAATAATATCTATATATATATATATATTATAAATATATATATTATAAAAAAAAGTATGGGTATTTAAAAGAAAATATCAAATATGTCGACCAAAAAATCAAGTTAAGAGATGGCTCACAACTTATCCAGCCGTTGGACATGTGTTGCAACCCATTTTCCTCCGTAAGATGCCGTGATGGCACCTAGTCTCTAAGTTAGATTTTTGAAGTTTTCGGTTTAATAGTGACATTTTGATCCGAGGGTCGAAATAAAATTCCGGAAGTTAGAGTAGTTCCATAGTGTTGAATGTGACGTGCGTGCAAAATTTCAGGTCATTCGGCCGAGATTTGATAGAATTTTTTTATCAAAAGCGTATCTTGAGAAATTTTGAAGTTTTTAGGCATGACTCCATGATTAATTTGAGGTTTTGATGTTATTTTAGGTGTTTTAAGGTTTGGTAAAATTTTGCATAGTGATATTAGACTTATTGGTGCCTTTGGTTGAGGTTCCGGGGGCCTCGGGATGATTTCGGATGGTTGACTGGGAGTTTGAGGAATGTGTGCAGCTGCTGAACTTAACTGCCTTATTTGTATTACGTGAAACATGCTAGGTTAGAATTTTCTGTTTCGTCATGGTATGAAGTTGAGGTTAATTGAGTAATTCCTTGCTATTGTTGTGCGTTTATTTTGAGGCTACGGGAAGGCATCCCGAGAGACCCCCTATACGTAATTATGATCAAGCAGAGATGTGGGGTACCGAGAGACCCCTGTCACATATATTGAGGATACCAAGAGATCCCCGATTATATATACATATTGAGGATACTAAGATATCCTCGGGATACCGAGAGATCCTCGGTTATCATCCTTGTAATTGTTTTGCCTCTGTATCCGTTGTAATTATCTTATATCCTGTGATATTTTACTGTTGCACTTATTTATGCTGCTCATATCTATACTGTTGAATTTTATATTCTATTTAACCTCAGTAGGGCCCTGACCTTCCTCGTCACTACCCAACCGAGGTTAGCTTGACACTTATGGAGTACCGCTGTGGTGTACTCATGCCCTTCCTGTGCATGTTTTTCATGTGCAGATCGAGGTACATTGACTCAGTCCTATCACCCTTGAGGCGAGGAGACTTCTATAGAGACTTCGAGGTATATCTGTCGCTTCCGCAGACTGGGGAATCTCTTTCTATTCTTGTTGTTTAGTATTTTCCCTTATTTATTTCTGTTCTTGTTAGACATTCTGCAGTTAGAGCTATGTAGTATTTTCTTAGCGTGTGATTCATCGGTTTCTATGTCTTGGATTTATGTGTTGGTTTTGAGAAGTAAATATTATGTATGCCGAGCGGCATACTTAAATGTTGTTTATTCTTTTATTCCTATTTGAAATTGTTTTACTTCCGCAAATTTGGTTTATTTTCCGCTTTTAGGCTTACCTAGTTGTAGAGACTAGGTGCCGTTATGATGGTTCACGGAGGGCGAACCGGGGTCGTGACAATTCGGCTTATCCGTTTGCACATGGGTGGTAGGGCATTGACAGGATCCTTTTGATCTTGTGGTCCTCGAGGAACTGAGTCACTTTGCTTCCGATGAATTGCTTCCCATTATCTCACGTTATCTCGGAAGGAATTCTATATCGGCACATAATATGGTCCCAGATGAAATTAATGACTTCTTTTTCCCTTATTTTTTCAAAGGCATATGCCTTCATCCCAATTCGAGAAGCAGTCAATCAAAAATAAAATAAATCTAGATTTACCTAGCACCGTTGGTAGAGGTCCGACGATGTCCATCCCCAATTTGATGAACAGTCGTGCCGACAAAATTGAATGTAGTTGTTTACCATGGTGGTGAATCATTAGGGAGAATCTTTAGTAGTTGTCCCATTTGTGGACGAATTCCTTGGTGTCCTTCTCCATGTTGTCCCAATACTAGCCTACCCTGATTATTTTTTGAACTAAGAGTCGGCACCCGAGTGATTTCCGCATGTGCCCTCATGAATTTCTCGGAGCACATAATTTGTGTCTCCCAGCCCAAAAATAGTGCTAAGAGACCATTAGAAGTTCTCCTATAAAGAGTTCTATTTTCGCCGAGCGAGAAACAAGCCTCTTTAGTTTGTAGGGCCCTCGACTCTTTTGGGTCTGCAAGTAGTTCCCCACTCTCCAAATAATCAATATATTTATTTTTCCAATCCCATGTTAGGCTAGTAGAGGTTATCTCGGCATGGCTATTTTTGATCACTAATTTGGATAGTTAAACAACAAACCGGGGGAGTATGTCATCTTCCTTGATAGACGATCCCAGGTTTGTGAGGGCATTGGCTTCGCTATTCTCCTCTCGAGATATGTTGACCAAAGTCCATTCTTTGAAGTGGTGCAATGTGACTTGAATTTATCTAATTATGTTTGCATCCTGTCTTCCCGAACCTCAAAGCTCCCATTTACCTGATTTACCACCAAGAAGGAATCGCATTTTGCTTCGATGACTTTAGCTCTTAGGCCTTTGGTCAATTCTCGACCTGCAATCATAGCCTCATACTCGGCTACATTGTTAGTTAACCTTGTGGATTTTATGGATTGTCTAATTACACCGCCCGTAGGTGACCTTAAAACTATGTCGAGCCCAGACCCTCTTACGTTTGAGGCACCGCCAGTGAATAAGTTCCATATCCCGGAAGATGTGCCCGTTTTTAGCAAAAGCTCTCTCTCGACCTCGGGTACGAGGGAGAGAGTAAAGTCGGCTACGAATTGTGCCAAAATTTGAGACTTGATAGCCGTTCGGGGCTGATACTCGATATCATATCCCTCGAATTGGATGGCCCAGGCCAGTCAACCTGATAATTCAGTTTTATGTAATATGCTTCGAATAGGATATGTTGTCAAAACGTAAATATGATGGCATTAGAAGTAAGGTTTCAATTTTTGAGATGCACGTATTAATGCGAGAGCTAGTTTTTCCAGGTGTAGATACTTGGTTTCGGCATCACCCACGGTCCGACTTACACAATAAATAGGAAATTGCGTACTTTTTTCTTCTCGGGCCAGTACACCACTTACTATTATCTCGGATACGACCAGGTATAAATACAATGTCCCATCCTCTTTTGGGTGTGGTGTAAAGGCGGGCTCTTTAAGTATTGCTTCAACTCCTCTAAGGCGTGTTGGCATTCCGGAGTCCATTCAAAGTTGTTTTTCTTATTGAGAAAGGAGTAGAAATGGTGACTCCTGTCGGTCGCCCTTGATATGAACCGACCCCTAAGGCTGTTATCCGCCCGGTCAGCCGTTGCACAAAATTTACGTTGTTTACCACCGTAATTTCTTCGATGTCTTTGATTTGATCGGGGTTGATCTTGATTCCTCTATTTGATACCATGAAACTTAAGAATTTCCCGATTCTACCACGAAGGCGCACTTTTCGGGATTGAGCTTCATGTTGTAACTTTTGAGGATGTCGAATGTTTCCTTCAAATTAATCAAATGGTCCTCTGTGCACATGGATTTAACTAGCATGTCAGAAATATAAACTTCCATGGATTTTCCTATTTGATGTTCAAACGTCTTATTAACTAGGCGTCGGTATGTGGCCCCTGTGTTTTTTAGCCCGAAGGGCATTACATTGTAACAGTGCGCACCGTACTTTTTGATGAACGAAGTCTTTTCTCTATCCTCGAGATTCATCTGAATTTGATTATACCCTGAATAGGCACCGAGAAGAGTGAAGGTTTCGTGGGTGCCCATGTCATCGATCAAATGTTTGATGTTGGGCAACGGGAATGGGTCTTTGGTGGCATGTCCTATTTAGGTCTTTATAATCGACGCACATTCTTAGCTTATTCCCCTTTTTGGGAACTACCACCGCATTGGCCAACCCTTCGGGATACTTTACTTTCCTAATAGACCCTATCTTGAGGAGCTTCGTTACCTCATCTTTGATGAATGCATGCTTTATCTCGGGCTGGGGTCTCTTCTTTTTGCTTCACCGATTTGAAGATGAGGTCGACACTTAGTCGATGGGTGGTTATCTCCGGCGGGATTCCTATCTTGTGGCTTTGCAATTGAGCAATCGCCAGCTATTGTACATGTAGCTTCTCGAACATAATGTGAAGGCTAACACCTTGTTTCTCCTGGGCCGGGGTTTTTTGGGTTTCCTGTTGGTTTTTTTGGTGTATACTCATGTAGGTGTGGGAGCTTATCTCGACGTGTTGAGCGTTGCGCGAGACCATGTCCACGAGAATTGGTTCTGGTGCATCCTTAGGGTTTTGTGGTGGTACACCAACACGTGGAACAACTACACCATTTTCTCCATAGTCCTCAAGGTCGTTGTTTTCATGTGCGTTCACTAAGTTAGAGATTTCGACCTGAAAGCAAAGATCTTGGACAAGAAAAAGTGTGAAAGATAACTCGTGTTATGTGGTAAACCAGCAAGAAAACAATCACTATTAATTTTTGCCCCACGGTGGGTGCCAAAATGTTTACCTTGAAAATGGTAATAACAGTTAGATTTGATTTTGTGATTCTAAAAATAAGTGCTTAATTTTTATGCTAGTTTTTAGGCAATGTATGCTACGTGAGAGATTAGAAAATAATATAAAAGCTTGTTGATAATATAATGGTCAAATCAAATGGCTGGAAATCGAGACCTCGAGCTGGCGTATACGGGATCTCGAGGTCGAGTTTATTGCCAATCCAAGGGCAGTCGATGAACAATTAAGGATTATGAGAGATTTAATGGCAGCTCTTTATGATCAATAAATGAACAAAAATTAATGAATTAGATTTTGACGTTAAGTGCATTCTCTCATATACCATAGAGAATACACTGTCAAAATCGTATACCATCATAGCCTCATAAGTCAATTCTGCGTCTATACGATTTGAAATTTTCAATGCTGCATCAAAGACTCTAAAGTCACAAGCTGTTCCTTTCTTGACACTTTCTCCGAGCTTGACAAAGAAAGTTCCACAATTTCCAACTAAAGAGATAAGTTTTCCTCCATTATTATTTCCCCTCACATTTAACCGTTTTCCATATTCCCTTTTCTACACATATTCAGCCCCAAAATAAGATCCTCAAAATTTTCAAGTCAGCTATGGAGATTGACACAGACAGTACTACATCGAATTCTTCTGTTAGAGACAGCCTCCTGGTGGAGCAGGATCAAACATCACGACGCAAAAAGAAGCTTAAATTCATCATCATTTTAATCATCGTTTTCACTTTCATCATCGGAGCCATAATCTCTGTTTTTACGATAATGAAACAGGACTTCGAGTCAAAGACACCAGCCAAGAACCCAACCATGGCAATCAGATCCATTTGCTCGTTGACTCAGTACCCTACTACATGCTTTAAGTCCTTATCTCCTATCTATAAGAACAACCCATCATCCAAAATCAACGCTTCTCGAATTTTCTCTTTCTCGTTCCACACAACCATAGATGAACTCAGTAAACTTTCCACGCTCTTATCAGAGTCAAACAACAGGTCCCTCAAACACTGTAAACATATGTTCAACGACTCAGTTCGTCAATTAAACAACTCTTTAGCGACTTTGGATGTTGATTTAGGTAATGAACAAAGCTTCGTTGTATCGAAAAGCTTGAGAGAATTGATGGGGTGGTTATATAGAGAAACGCCAAAACTTGAAGTTTGTCTGAATAAGTTGAGGTTCGAGTATATGTTGAGCAGTAGACAAGTGAGCAATAGCTTAATGATTCTGAGCAATATGGAGAGTGTCTCTGAGATGTTTTATCCAATAATTGGAAATGATCAAAGTATGGTTGCTTCTTTCCTGTCTGATGTACAATTTGTGGATACCCTCTGTATCTTTGGGGTACAGTACATTCTCTTAGTACTTTTGTTTTGTCTGCTTCTACGACTACTCTGATTCGGATAATTAATTGATTCCAATATTATTTCTCTTGAGTTTGGCTGTGATAATATCCCTGTACCTAAATGTTGAACACAGAAATTTCAAACTACTTGCATACATTCCTACAACTTATTAGCTATAACTGTCAAATTTTTCATATTCTCATAAGCTAACTTAATTTGAAGTTGAGCTCTACAATGTGTATCTTTAACACTACTTCCTGTATTGACAAATTTGTAGATTTTTGTATTGAGAATTCACACACTCGAACAAAACTATACTTTGATCACTTCCAATTATTTGGGGGTTGGGGGTTGGGGTGGGGGATCGAGCAAGGAAACATGGGACTTAGGAGAATGGGGTAAAGAGAGTAGCATAAAAATATATTTTCTGCTATCTAACCAAATACTAAAAAATATGTTTCGCAAAAAATTTTTCGCTCACCAACCAAACAACGGGCAATAAATGATAAAATCACTCATTTTACATGAAATACATTTTCATTCTTACCAAATACACCCTATATCAGAAAAAAATGAAGTCAATTAACTGAATTAACAGAAAAGAAAGAAATTTATTTCAATGATTAGCGAGAATTAATATGTTTTCTCACGAAAAAAATAGCATTGAGTCGTGTATGCTGGTTGAAGGTAGCAGGTATCTCGTAGAATTAGTCGATGTGTCATCACGGTTATAAAAAAAAATACAATCACCAAGAATCTATCCACTTAGTCCAATATTTCTGCTGCTATAAAGTTCATAAATACTTTAAGTTTAAGGTTGTGTTAGATGTTACTGAATTATACCATTGTCCCATCAAGAAGAAGGGGATGCAAGAAGAAATTAAAGATGTACTTCGTCCAGAAAATAAATGAGTTGGTAACCTAATTTCTTTCTCGGAAATTTCACATCATTTACAAGAGAGACTATGATTGAGATTACTAAAATTTGAACATATGACCATTGTATATATTCTTTTAATTATTGAACTAATAATTCCCTTATCTTCAAGCCATAACACTAATTTGACATCATTAAGAACGTAGGATTAAACAAAAAAGAAAAAACACGAACAAATACAGCAAAAATAAGAACCAAACATAAAGATCATATTGAAAGAACTCCAAAACCAAAGAACCAAATATTGGTCCTGTTCCCGGATAAAATATGTCAAAGATTTCATCCACATTTTTCAAGATTCCTCTGCTATTCCTCATATACTGCTGACACATTCGAGTTCTCCGTTTAATTTCCGCCGCCATTGTTGACTCTGTCATCTCCAACCACTCAATGCACTTCTCCACTTGACTCTGGGTCTCACCAATCCAACTCTGCAAATCCCAAACTAATTTGTTCCTGGCGAGAATTTTCTCATCTGGGTCGTCCCCTAAACTCTTCAATGATTCATTGAGCTGAGCTGAGTGAGAACTTGAACATCCATTGACATTCCTTCAATAATGACTTTGTTTTAGGCTTATTTGAATGTGAGAATAATGTTTCGGGTGGTGATGAAGAAAGGTCAAAAAGCTAATTCATGGAATCGTGGAGGGAGAGCATAAATATTTGTGAAGGGTTAATTATGTCTCTGTTTAACCAAAATGGTGGAGGGTTCACATCTGAATAGTAAAAGGAGGCGATGAAGTTGACACATGAATCTGGATTTTCACTGAGGTTAGGAAGCAAACAGACGGTTTGGATTGCATCAAGTGGGTAATTGGAGAGTGATTTTGACTCGATTTTTTGTTTGAATATAGTCAGGAGAGAGACGATGGTAACTATGATGAGAGTGAAGAGTGTTACCAGAAGAAGTATAGAACGTAGTTTTCCTTTTGAATGTTGAGGATGATGGTTGATTTTGGACACGGAGAAGACCTTCGTCGAGGCTGTTGTTGGTTGGTTTATCCATTTTTTGTTTCATGTTCAAAATGTGGTGGTATTTTGATGGAAATAACGAAAAGAAGAAGATAAGAAATAAATTGTTGTTTAGGTCAAAGAAGCTAGTTATTCCAAGACTATTGAAGTGGTCTAATTTACTGCGAAACCATGTTGTTTCCTTTTCTTTGTTTTGAAAGGGTCAGGCTTTTAACGAATACACAGAAATGTATATTATAAGTTTAAAACTTTAGGCTCATACTCTACTCAGGCTTCATGGTAATTTTATTAGCTGGAAACGAATTTCAGACCAATTCGACTGAATTGACAATCGAAGTCCTGGTAAAGACAATCAATGAGCTGATTGTGATTATGGCATCCTATACATTAGGTAAATCATACTCCCTCCCGTTTATAATAAGCGTTTAATTTGCTTTTAGCACGTCTATTAAGAAAATACTAAATTCTATACAAAAATGCGTAGTATGACTAAACTACCTCTAATTCTTTCTTGATTACATAACTAAACATTTATTTTGAACCAAAATAAAAAAACAAATTAAACACTTGTTGTGAACCAGAAAGAGTAACGGACACCTAATATGCTCGCATTGATTGCAAAATCTTTATTTGGATCCTTATCATGTTTAATGAGAAGACAAACAAATTGAAGTTGCAATACACTTTGTCAAAGTAGGAATTTTCCAAGTATTCTTTCCTCTTTCCTAGGAAGTGGAACCCTTCTTTCCTCTTTCCAAGATGACGGGATCTATTCAAGATGGTGAGATCTATTTCTTTGCCAAGCCTTAAAAGTGAAAGGGTATATGTAGACATACGTGTAACTTGATTTGCTTAAAGTAATCATTTCCACTTCATTAGGGGTTCAAATTTCAATATTGTTCCGGCCACAATCTTCTTTTACAACAGAAATATCGACTAGGCAGATAGAAAATGGGTATCTACCAATAATTTGTTTTGTCGTTTTCAAGGTCAAAGGAATCCTTTTGAACATAGAGATCTATCTCGCAACAGAATTGAGACGGGATTATCGTGTTAGTAGAGGGAGGAACGGCGTCTGATTCTAAGATTTGTTCTTTTGGGATGAGCCGCCATGTAACGATCCGACTGGTCGTTTTGAGTATTTTATCCTCGTTTCCCCTATTTTATGTTTTACACATGTGTATTTTGTGGTAACGTGATTTACGGGCATGGTAGATTTGGTTTCAGGGAGGTTTTGGATTGATTTGGGCCACTTAGTCCCTCGGTTGGACGCTTAAGCTGTAAGAGTTGATCGGAATTTGACTTTTATGTAGACAACTAGATAATAGTATTTTTATGGTTCTGATAGTCTCGTATCATAATTTTGGACGTAGATGTATTTTCAGAATTGGATTTCTAGGTTGATTGGGTTAAATTTGGCTAAAGTTGGAAAGTTGAAGGTTTGGAAGGTTGATAGGCTTGACGGAGAGTTGACTTTGATAATATCATATTCACATTGTGGTTTCGGGAGTTGGAATAGGACTGCTATGTCATTTGGGACATACATACAAAATTTGAAGTCATTCCGAGCAGTTTAGGAATGTTCGTCGTAATTTTTGAATTTTAAAATTTTGATTAGTTCCTTAAGCTTGAATTGAGGTGTGATTCATTGTTTCAATATTGTTTTCTCTGATTTGAGGCATCGAATAGGTTCATGTTATGTTTTTTAATTAGTTAGTGTGATTGGACGGGATCCTTGGGGCCTCGGGTGGGGTTCAAATAGGTTTCAGATCATTTCCTCTTGTTTTGGATTGTTGATGGATGGTGTTTGGTTTCCTTCATCGCGATTGCGATAAGGAAGTCGCGTTCGCAGAGGGCATTTTGGTATCGTTCGAGGTTTGTTCATCACATTCGCAAGGAGGGGTTACTTTCACGAAGGACAGGTCGCGCTCATGGAGCTTGTGAGGTCGTGGCCTTTGCATAGGAGATGTCATGTTCGCGTAGAGGAAGGTCGGCTGGGGGTGATGACACGCATTTGTTCATTGTGATCGAGTGTGTGAGGTCGCGTTCGCATAGGCCCAATAGGTTAAGCGTGGCCTCACATTCGCATACAAGGGTCAGCAGTTAGGCGGAGGATTTTGCCTTCGCGGTCACAAAGTAGGTTACGCAATTGCGATGTCTATCTGGGTAGATCACTTAAGTATTCTATTCGAGGGTTTTGGTTATTTTATCATATATTTAGTTATAGAGCTCGGATGTGGGCTATTTTGGAGGGGATTTCTCAACTTGGATTGAGGTAAGTATTTTTTACTCAGATTTGTTTATTATTTATGAGTTCAACCTTAATTTTAGCGATTGATTGATGAATCAAACTGAAGAAATTGGGAATATTAGTAAAAACTGATGATTTGATGGCTGGTTTGAGGTCAAATTTGGAAGAAACACATATATTTGCACTCGTACTGGAATGGGTGTTGGAAGTTTGTGAGTTTTGTCGGGTTTTGTGGTGTAAGCCCGCAATTGACATTGCATAATTGAACCAAGATCGGAGCTTTATCATTTGAGCTTGTTTCTTATGGCTTTTATTTATATTATTAAGTTGTTTTTGCTTGATTCGATCCGTCCGGAAATAGATTAAGGGCTTCATAGAGTATTGATTTAGCTTGTTTGAGGTAAGTGTCTTGCCTAATTTTGGGCGGGGAAATTTCCCCTTAGGGTTTGGTATGAATTGCATTATTTTTACTACGTGAAATGGCGTGTACCTAAGGTGACGAGTGTGTATACAAGAGTATGTGTGGTAATTATTCATATTAGAACTTTAGCTATTACAATGCATTGAATTGAGGTTGTTTATTAGTTGAAACATGTTTTATTGTTGCCTACTCCCTGCACCCTTATGTTATTGTTATGATTCTTGTACACATTGTTGTTTAGCCGGGGGCTACATCTTGTTGTGACTTTGGTATTATTGTTTTTGTGACATTAGCACTTAGACACGTGTTGTGTGGGTTGATTGTTGTGTTGCAAATTAGATGTGCATGCAGCAATATAAGGGTGGCATTCCAATATTAATGTACACGCAAGTAGATAAGGGTGGCTATTCATGTGCATATGATGACATTAAGGGTGGCATTCCATTTTCAATGTGCATGCGACAACATAAGGATGGCTTGTCGGGGATTGTGATGAGATATATCGGGGGTAATTCTTGTTATTGTCCATGTTTTGGAACTGAGGGTTGGTGTTTTGATCAAATTCTTGTTTTCATTATATGAATTTTTCTTGAGTTTTATGAATTGTTGGTGGACTTTTATGTGTCATTACGTACCCCTATTCCACTGATATTATATTTGCAAAGGCAGACTATTCTATATTTAGTTGTTGTTACATATTCTTGTGAGCACAAGATTTTTGCACTAGACAAACAAGTTCTAAAATTAAAATAAATATTTTTTGGTTGCAATTACATGTTTTGTTTGAAATTAGAAGTGTTTGTGTGATTGAATAATTAGAAATTAAAATTATAAAAAAGAAAAAAAAATAGATTAAGTACTTATTTTGTCTGAATTAATTAGTTTTAAAAAATCATCAAAAATAGCTTTAATTGGCGGAAATTAAGGAAAAAATAATAAAAAAATACCAAAAATGTTAAAAAAAAATTAGTATAAGTATGAAATTGATTAATTTTTAATAATACAAAAAGAAAAGAAAAAAAAAATACAAAAAGAAGGTGTTTAAATAATTAAAACAATCAAAAAATAAAAAAAATACATTGGGTGTGATTAATTTGGGCCAAAAGAAATTGAAATCAAAGGCCCAGTGCTTTGGCCCAAAAGAGAGCCAGTCCAGTTCGTTACGAGTGATCTCAGTCGTTCATTGCATCACATCCAATAGTTGAGAATATTAGCGGATTTTTGTTTGATAATTAATGTGAGAGATTTGATCTGAGCCATCCGTTTAAGTTGATCCAACGGATGAAGCCTTTGGTCTCGCTTGTAACGAGACGGCGTCGTTTGTGTAACGCCTGGTCTTGACCGTTGATCATCAAAGATTCAACTGCCAAGATCACCTCAGCCTTTACGAGTATAAAAGGCTTTGGTCTGATCAAAGACGGCCATTTCCAAATTATCCTAACCCTAGCCGCCTTTAGAACCCCCCTTCTTCTCCCTCTTCATCTTCATCTCACCTTCAAACCCTAGCCGGCCATAGAGGCCACCACCTCCTACGGTGGTCTCCAGCCAACCCCCTAACCCTTCTTCTCCTCTTTTCTTTCTTTCTTTCTTCTTCTTCTCCATCAAACCATAGAAAACACTAGAAACAGACCCTTCTTCTTGAAACCCCGGTCACCGGAACCTACCACCGGTGACCACCAAACCACGAACCTCCCTTCCAAACCAATGCCAATCGGACCACCTTGGTCCGATCTACCCAACCCTGCCATTCGTTCCCTCGAATATCCCTAGATCTAGTCGAATATCCGAAACAAAGTCGCCGGAACCCTAACTCCGGCGACTTAAAACTTGAACCCCTCAAAGACCCACTCTTTTACCCTCCCAAACACCCCACTACAACCAAAAAGCCCTAAAGACTGCACCTTGAAGTCCAAACCAAAAGTCACAAAGAAAAATGAGGAAAAAATGAAGAAAAAAAAGAGAGAGAAGAAACAAAGGTCTGGGGAAAACATATATGAAAAAGAAATAAAGAAAAAGGGAAAGCTTGGGGGACAGACCCCGCTAAGCTAAGTACCCCATCACTTCTCTGCCTCTTTGCTTTCTTTATTTTTGTATTTTTCTTGTCTTGCATGTTTTCGATTGTCTCTGTTATTCTTTATTTTTGTGCTTCATATGCTAGTTTTAGGGTTTAACTTGCTCGTCTCTCATCTTCTTCCTGTTTGTCTGTTCATCTTCTTATTTCATATCTTTCGTCCTGTATATCCTTGCATGTTTCTCTGTTTTCTTTAAATCTCGAAATCCCATGGCTACATCCGTTTAGTAGTAGGGTTTCTAACTTGTTCATCTTCTATATCTCTTGATGTGTTTCTTTGAGACTGTTGGTTTTAGGGTCTTTGTTCATCTTGTTCGTTTGTTTTGATTTTGGTTTTTCTGTCTTGTCTATCATGTTCTTCTCCTTCTAAGTTAAAAGATCCATCTTTTCTTTGTCTTCTTGGTTTTTGGCTTCTGATTTGTTCATCTCTTTTATGACTCTTCGCATGATTAGTCTCTTAGTCATGGCTATTCATCTTTTCCTTATACTAAGATTATCTAGTCTGTTTGGATTGTTGTTCTAATTTGAAAACCTTGAGTTGGATATCTTGTAAATGTTAGACATTTTCACCTTGTTAGTCTTTGATTTTTGTCTTCACATATTTGACTTTAGTTCTGATGAGTTTCTAGACTCTCATTTTGTACTAGTTCACCTTTGGTTAACTCTCGGTAATTGAGCAGCTCTTCTCTTCTGGTCTTTTCATGTTTAATTATGATGTTAGGACTAACTATTAGTCTCATATCTGAGTTTGTTCTATTCAGTTTTCATGATTTCCCTTTTTAGCATGATTCTAGGATTAGTCATTGGACTCTCATGTCTACTTAAGGACTACTACTCTAATAACACCCTCATAAGTCTTTCACGTGCACTTTAATGTCCATGATCTTTCTCCTGTCTTGTGGCATGATAGATTCAAGACTCTTTCTTCACTATCTTCTCCATATTCTTCTGTTCCATATTCTTTATCTTGTTTGTCATAACTTGTATGGAAAATGGCTTGGCCTGACTAATATCATAGATCCATAGATTCCTGTGAACCATGCTTAAGTCCTTCTCTGATTGTTTGTGATAGTCTATGCTTCTGTGTGTACCCGTGCCATGAACCTTAATGGTTTTGAAGTTTTTCAGTTGTCATATGACTTGAGCTAATAGTAACTAGGTCTAAATTGAAATGAGTTCATACTTTGTCACATGAAATTGGATAATGTGAGTTAATTAACTGAGATTCAACCATATCAATTGCCCTTCTGAGTTTTGGTTGATTAATGCATCTTGTTTGATCTTGTGTGCCCCTGTATGCAATACATGTTGAAAATGACTTAGTTTTTAGTAGTTCTTGTTAAATATGAATATTTGATTAATACTGATCAACCTTAGGGGATTGGTTATGGCTGCTAGTGCAAAATTTCATAAAAATGGCTAGTTTTTAAATAAGTTTAAGATTGAAAACTGAACAAACATAGGATATTAGGTAATAAGTGACTAAAAGAGTGGTCAATTTTGCAAGTTGATCAACTCTACAAGGTCCAAACATACTAGTCCATCTCAAAAGGGGCTAGTTGTGCAAAACTGGTTAAGTCTGCAAATGCAGGCTTACCAAGGCTCATTTGAGCCCTGAGTCTCAGGTGGCTAGGTCTGAAAAGACCTTAGCCCAGCCTGTTGATCAGTTAAAAGGCTAGAATATGCAAAAATAGGTTAAATCTGCAATACTAGACTTGTCCAGGCTCCTTTTGAGCCCTGAACCATAAGTGGCCAAGCCTGCAAAGGATTTGAGCCCAATTGTGTTCAGTAAATGGATTTTACCACCGAAGCCAAGTCTCAACTTGAGACTGGCTAAGTTTTAAATAGGGTAAATACAATAACAAAGCAGACTAGTCCTACAATTAACTTTAAAATGAATTTAAAAGGTTAATTAACTGAAAATGAAACAAAATAGGCTAAGTTCTAAATAATAGAATTGGCCAGTCCTTAAATGCCAATGCAAGGACTGGCCATAGGTTAAATAAGGCCCAAAAGCTGAATACCGGACCTAGGTAGGTCGGGTAAAATAGCCAATTCATTAAGGGCATAAAGGAAAACCAAAAAGGTAAAATGGTGAATAATTCAGAACATATAGGGTTAAGGGAGTTATTTGTACCCCTGATTTATGCAATTTTGTAGAAGTTTAAGGGTAATGGTATCCCTACAAAGGCGAATCTGTAAAAATCTCTAACCCTTAAGGATACTTTAGTAAAAAGCTTTGAAAGGGAATCTTTTAGAACTTTCCAGCACATGCTGTAAGGGATTTGATAACTGAAATATGGGCCTAAGTGTAAACTTGATAATTTTAAGAGGGGGAGAAGTGGGATTTAATCCCATACTTTCTCCCCAAGTCATCAGCTCCTTCCCTTCCTATAAATACTCCTAAAGAGGGTGAATTAGGGGCTGGCTTTTGAAGAAAAGTTCAGAGAAAAAGAATATTAACATAGCAATAGGCTTCTCCTGCATTTTTGGAGTGAGAAATTTGGGGATATTCATCTGATCTTTTGGGTTTTGCTCGAGTGTTTGCTTGGTTTTCTCACTTTGCTGTTGATGTGGCTTTCTTATTCGTTGACATTCAATCCATCGATGTTGTATTTGCTGTTTGAGTCTTCTGCTGTGCCTACTTGCTTAATCCGTAGACTCATTGATCTCTTTTGCTGATTCAGGTACTTTTCTATTCGTTAGAAGCTGTAATGGTGAGTTGATTGAATGAAAATGAAGATTCAGCTTAATATTTTGTGTTATTATGTAGTATGTAGTTTAATGTTGTTAATAGCTATAGTATTAGTTTAAATTTGTAGTTTATTTGTGTTGTAGTAGGTAGTAGTAGAGAAACAAACACAAAAAATAGTGTAATAGTTAGTGATATGGTAGTAGTATAGTCGTAGTAGCATATCACACTTAGTTTAAATAGGTAAAACCTAAAATATAGGTAAATGAATCACGATTTCAAATCGTTAATAACTATTGCTTCACAGAGAATTTCGTAAACCATCATCACTTAGCTAACGCCTAAACATGGAATAAAAACGATAGATCGGGGTAGTGATTCAAGTATAATTGAGTTGATAATCTGCTAATGAGCTAAGCTGAAGTAAAATCAGTAGCTTAATTATAATAAAGTCTTTAAGCCACCTAGATGAAAGCATTCAAGTTTTATTAATGAATGTTTAGACTGTTTGAACCATGTTCGTGTGATTAGTCTACTTGTAAACCAAGTCTCAGATATGATTAAGTTTTAACAAAGGGAAATAACTAGACAGTGAAACAACTTAATTAGAATAAGATTTATGATGATAAGGGGGTTAACTCGTAATGAAACTAGTAATATAATTGTGTATCTATGAATAACTCGTTTGGCTTTCCTAGACAACGTAAGTAGTTAGTTGAATCGTTCACTTTGATCAAATCTCGTAGATAATTAAGCTGTGTTCTTAAATCTTTCAACTAGTAAGTAAGTAGACGTTAGTGTAAACTCTTGGTTGTGAAATGGTAGTAAAGACAGTCTGTTTAGTTCTCATGTACATAGATAATTGATTTAGAGTTAATGATTTTGTGTATTGATTTCCTCAATGATAAAATAAAAAAAATGCAATTTGGTTCTTTATTGATTTCAGATATGTACCTTATTATTTACTCATATTGTCGTTGTACTTATTTGGTTTGGGCCTAATACACGGCGTGGGCCTGAAATGTGGTATAAAGCGAGCTGGGCCTTTGAGCAAGAGCTTAAGAATGGCCTGGGTCTTTGAGACCTGGGCAGATCCGACGCCCAACCAAGTGAGAAAACAAAAGCCCCAGCCTAGTGAAGAAAAACGAAAAATGGCCTGGGCTTGATACAGAAATGCCGAATAGATTAAGGAAAAATATATATAGAAAATATAGCTTAACAAATAGGATTGGACTTTTAATAAATAATTGGGATGAGCCTCGCACGATATTAAACAGCGGGGCCCCGTTTTTAGTAATAAGATAACACAATTAGACCCGGGAAGGCTATTAGCAAATTTCATAGTCTTACCCAAAACAATTAAAAAAGGTAAGTTTTGAAACACTTTTAATTGGTCACTGAAGGGGTTGGAACATCCGAAGTTGTAGCCTCATTTTCAGAAACAACAATAGGATCAATAACAACTTCTAAAGGAGCAGCAACAGGAGCATATTAAGCTAAGCTTGAAGTATTAACATCATCGAGGGAAGCAGTAGTCACGGGAACTTCAATTCCCATAGACTGTAATGTAGACGTTTCACCCTCGGTCACTGGAATCACAACTTTAGATGTTTCAACAATTGCTTCACAATTCAAAGGCCCTGCTACTTCAGTAGTTCCAAGTGCTGGAGAAGAAATATCAATTGGCTGTTCTGGAGAAGGAGTGTCAGCAGGTTGGTTATTCTTCTCAATCGCATCTAAGACTTTGGCTAATTCAGATTGTAAGTTAAAATTTTCTTGTGTAGCCTCCAGCAAAGCATCATGATGAGACCTCAGAAAAGCCCAATTGATTTCATAATTAAAATTCTCCGCAAGAGAATTATACATTTCTCCAAGTTTTCATAATCCCTTTCCCACATAGCAAGGTCGTTTTTCATTATCTCTTGCTCGGCTAAGTGAATTTTGAGGGAAGTCTCAAGTGTGGTATATGAACTCTCTAAAGCACAAACTTTATCTGAAGAAACCTTTAAATCAGCCCGAGTCTGATTCAAGCTCTACTCTAACTCTTTAGCATATTCTTTTTTTTCTCCATAAGTGCTTTGAGCTCATTAATTTCTTCATTAGCTCTTAAAAATGAGTCACTCAAAAGATCTTTATCCCTTTTTACCTGACTTAAGGAAGCCTAGGTGATAAGTCTGTGGATAAAGTACGATTTTGTTGTTCCAAATGAGCTTTACTATCTCGTAACTCCTCAATGCTCCCTAAAGCACTTTCAAACTGCTCCTTCCAATTTTGAGCTTCAAACTGGTCTCCTTCATCTTTTCTGTTTGTATCCAAAATGGCCTTTGTAGACTCACGAGCTTTCCTTTCCAAAGTGGAGACCCTTCCCATCAGCTCGGTCCCAATCAGGTTAGCCTACAAATATAAGGCATAGAAATAAGAACTTAAAGCAAAAGGAGAGCAAATGTCCAAGTTAAAAGAAGTTACCTTCAAGGTCGAATGAACTATGTCATTCATCAAAGTAAAGCAGTTGTGGCTTTGCATCTTCGTCCTCTCCACATCTCCAATTAGAGGCTCAAGCCAAACATCAGCTCCACCAGTCTTCCTCAAAAGGCTATGAGTAGCAGGTACTTCAAGTGTAACTTTTCTCATAGCCATACCTCTGTTATTAGGGCCAATTTCTGAATGCACGGCAGAGGAAGAAGGAGCAGTGGAAGAAGCAGCAGTGGAAGGAGGAGGAGTAGAAGAGGTGAAAATAGCAGGAGCTGCGGGAATCAAAGAAGGAGCAGAAGGAATAGACACGGGAGCCAACATAGGTACGGAAGCAGGAGGACTCACAGTAAACGAAGGAACAACAGAGGCCAACACAAGTGAAGAAACACTCACAGTTGGTGAGGTGACAAAAAGAATAGGAGAAATGGGAACTGAGGAAGACAGAAGAATTTCGTTTAAAATAGGGTCGAGCTCTCCACTTTCAAAATCACCAACATAGAGATGGTGAATAGATTCACTCGTGTCTCTTGGTGCGGCATCTTCATAAAAATGAATTAGAACAGGCTCTGTAGTAGAGGTACGAGCAGGAGTATCTTAAGCTTCATGCTCCATAATTACGCGTCTCTTAACTCTAGGTCTAGATACCAACGAGGTACCTCCTTCTTCCTTATTCTCAGTATCTACTGCCATAGCTTTTCTCTTTGTTATCAAAGCTTTAGCCTTGTCCAAATCAAGGGAGGCATTGGTAGCAGTGTGCATAGCCAAAGCTACATCAGCCGTCATTCCTCTCATACCAAATCCTGAAATAAAGAAGGATATGAACTCAATATTGTAAAAACGGGGTCTACCATATGTATTTATAAAAAATATATATGTAAAGAAATACATATTGTGTGTTTTTACTCTCCAGCCATGTAAAGAAGAAATAGATTTTCAAGTTCTATCTTCTTTATGAGCAATTTTTAAAATGGAATCTACCCAACCATGGAAGTTGAGAATAGGTTCCACATTTCCCATGGTTGCTACAAAAAACCAACAAGGGATAAAATTCAAGAGAAAATTAAAATCTCTAAAAATAGGTACGGTAAAGTAAATAAAAACTTACGTGCAAAGTTCCACTTCTCGCGGAAGGGAATGCTTGTTTCACCCATCAAATCCAATGTATGAACAGTAATATAACGAAGATACCATCCATGGTCCTTGTCATCTTCAGGGTTTACCAAAACTTTCTTACTCCTCGCAGTTAAGGTAAAAACCCCATGACGCATTAAGTTGGAATTGTATAAATGAATAAGGTGGGAAAGAGTAAAGTTAATTTTGGCTTTGGTAGATAAATATCTCAAACAAGCCACGACCCTCTATACTATGGGGACCACTTGAGCTAAGCAAATATTAAAGAAGCGACAGAAATCAAGGATAATTGGATCTATGGCAGGTTTAAATACCAAAGTAAAAGGATAAGTATAAACGAAAGAATACCCATTTCTATAAGAAGACATTCTTTGGTTTAGGGGAGGAATTGACAGACGAAGACTCTCTTTCCAATCACAATCTTTCCTAATGCTAGGGATTGTAAGCTCAGTTATAAGAGAGGGGTAAGCATCAATCTTTTCTAATTTTTCAACTTGCTTCTGAAGAGACGATCTGTCACCCCAAAAAACAAATCACTTGGTACAATATCTTCAACTAAGGGTTCTTGAGAAGGGTGAGAAACCTCTTTACCTTTAGAAGAAGGAGTTTTAGAGATGGAACCTTTGATGCCTGAACTCGAAGAAGGAGAAGTAGAGCCAGTCGAACCTCTACGTGTGGATCTTAAACTCTGAAGCCTTCCTCCTCTGTCTCTACTATGCCTAATCGGAGCAGGGGCATTAGGAAATTGATCAAGAATTGAAACTTTTCTAGGGTTGGAGTTTGGAGATGTCATTATTGGACGAATTTGAATTAAGGAAAAGTAAAAGAAAGTGAGGAAACACTTGATGAAGAAGGTGACAAAGGAAGAGAGAACTAAAAAGGCATATGGAAGCAACCGTCAAACTAAGAAGTATAATGATGAAAAGCCTATATTAAAGGGAACTACCACTTCGTGAAAAGAAATGTTGAAGATGACATATGGGTGAAGCATTAAATGAGCAAGGCAACTGAGGCGTCAGTATTATCATAAGCATTGATTATGCCAAAAATTCCACTTCCCAATTATTTAATTGATAGATAAAAGAAAAGTTGGGTACTATCTATATTGGGAAAAAACTGAATTTATATTAAGGATGATGTGGCATGACACGTGGATTGGTCAAAAGGTCAATAGGTAATAATTTAAGAGGCACGGGAAACTCAAAATAGGCATGGGATGCAATTCAGATACGCATCTCGTATCCAAATAAGGAATTTAAGACCAGGAATTCTTGAGGATTCAAAAGTCATGAATCTGATGACGAAAAGTGGTCAAAATACAGTATTAAATGCTGAATATATTGATAAACTGGTATTTTATAGCAATAATTGTGTAATGCCCCATTAAATATCCGTTACTATTCTTATTTAGACTAAGGAAGTAAATCGCTACTCCTTATTATCTATAAAAGTAGAAGATCTCATCATTTGTAAGGACATGAAATATCATCTACATAATATTGGAATACAAATTTCTTTACCGCTTATTCTTATTCAAAGAAAGCCTATTATACTTTTTGGTCTCTTGATTATCAGTAACCCGATTTCTTATCTTAAATTCTAGTTTTGACCAGATTATTATTTTTTGGTTAAACACACGAGCCTACTCCAACATCCGGAAATCCAATATGACCTCAATATCTAAAAGTCCACTCCCGATCTAACTTTTCATAATTCTAACTTTCGCCATTTCAAGTTTATTTCCATTACAGACTGTCAAATTGCAATCCGGACACACTTCTAAGTCCAAAATCACCCAAAATCTAACAAAACCATCAAAGTTTAAATTCGAGGTCGTTTACACATAAGTCAATGTCCGGTCAACTTTTCTAACTTAAGTTCAATTATGAGACTAAGTGTCTCAATTCACTCTAGAATCTCAACAGACCAGAGCCAACCAATCGGTAAGTCATATGACAGCCGTAGAGCACAAAAGAAGCAGTAAATGAGGGAACGAGGCTACAACTCTCTAAATGAACGACCAGGTTGTTACATTCAACATAATAATTTTCGAACTCAAATCAGTTGTTATGATTCAAACATCCAGATCTCCAAACTGTGAACATAATTTTAAGATAAAAATTCAGAAGTTTGAGCATTACACTTCTATAATCTGCGAAATCAAAATTGATACAATACGATGCGAATTTGAGCATCAAAAGTTTCAGCATCTTCGAAAGTCAAATCAACTGCTATGATTCTAACAAAATGGTACTTCTACAAAATTTAAGGAGAAAAAGTTGAATTTGAAAGAGAAATCAGCGTTTTTGCTATTTTTTTTTAAAGTTGCGACCTTCAAATCTTCAACGACTCTGTGATGCTGATGGTAATCTTAATTTTTGTGCTAATTTTTGTGAAATTTTTCCAAATTTGAGCATCTTTTCCGTTTTTATAGGTAGGGTATTAGCGTGGATAGTTATTTTCATATACTCTGTTCTTTTATTATTGGCTAAGAGAATGTAATTATTTTGATGGGTAAAGCAGCATAAATATTTTACTTTTATAAATACTCTTGTCTTTTTTCCGAAAAAGAACCTCAACTTATGTGGGCCGGACCAAAACTTAGTCATTGTTAGTGATTACAAAAATTAGTTTGACTTTGTTGAAAAAGAAATATTAAATCGTACGTCCATCGAAGATTCGAATCAAACCACCAGCTCATTCTTGGCAGTGAAATTTGGAGAATTTCGTGGTTTATAAATTAAACAATATACGTAGAAGACTGAAACAAGTATTATTACTATTAAATTATGTCATTCTCTAATGCAAACCTGATTAGTTTTTATTGCCTACCACGTGAATTTTTTCTTAATCATGAATGTTGGTAAAGTTTGAATACCGGACCTCCACTATATTGACTTGCGTGACCATCCTGTTTAAGCTTTTTAAATATCAAAATTATGCTCTTTTTCTTCTATTGCTTCCATTTAGCCCTTTCTAGGCCTCGTTACATTTCCCATTCATCCTGATTCTGTCGAACTTTGTCAACCAAATGGATCAATCAATCAACAATGGCATCAGAGACAACCTCGTCCAACAAGAAGAATCCTCCTCTTCAAATACCAAAAGGAAACTGTATTTGTTTCTCTATCTACTGCTCATTATCTTCACTCTCATAATTGTTGCTCTAACCTTATTTTTCATAATGCTCAAACATGAAGCCGATTCAAATTCATTGTCTGCAAACCCTGACGAAGCAATTCGAGCCGTCTGTAGGCTCCCTAAACTAAGTCAAAATCCACACTCTTGCATTAATTCCATGGCTACCATTTACTATACTCGTAACCTATCAGCATCTTGGACCCCAAAAGATAAAATCAACCCATCTCAGATTCTCATTCTCTCACTCTACGCTTCCTTAAACGACCTCATAAATCTCTCTATCGCACCAGAAAAGATGATGTCGCAGCCGAAATCGCTCGACACCAGAACTGTTGAGGCCTTGAAAGAGTGCAATGAAATATTCAACTATTCTATAAGTCAACTCACTGAATCTTTGGAGATTATGGGCGTTGATCCAGATGAGGAAATACTTAAAACAAAGAAGGTACAATTGCAGGTGTTAGTAGGCGAGGCCATGACTCAAGTGGTGAAGTGCACATTTTTCTTGGAGAAAAGTCAATCCATGGCTGTGAAGGAAATGAGAGCCAGAAGTTACATGGCTTTGCAGAAGGTGATGAATAGCAGAGGCATAGTGGAAAACGCGGATAAAATTATGCAAGAGTTTTATCCAGGAATATTATCAACTTTATGCACTTTAATTTTTTACATTGGGACTGATAATTCATTTTTGTTTTTTGTTGGCTGTATACAGCTGGTTATGTTTTACCAACTTGTAGCTCGAGTTTTCTTTTCTTTCTAAGAGATTAGAGAAAAAGTAAAGCTGGAATTACAAACTTTTACGAAGTGTATTGCAAATCTGTTCGTTTATGAAAGAGAAGGAAAAAGACTGGATCAAATGAAAGATTTAAATCAAAGATTTCAAGAATGATATTAATTACTGGAGTATAAATTATTGTTCAAGTACCCTCTAATGCCATTTGCATCATTTTAACTTGCAAATATGGGTCATGGTTCGATTTTCACCAAACCAAGACCAACCAAATATATCAGGTCGTTTAATTTGTTTCTGTGATTTTATGACTTTTTTTTTCTGGTTTTTTAATCACATAAATAAATTGAATCTCTCTTTACTACAAATATGGAATAAATTCCCATACGTAAATTTATGCTTAGTGATAGTTGAACGAATTCACAAACATATAATCTGAATATATTCATGTGGTAGAAATATTTTTCCGTAACAAATGATATTATTTTTTAATATGGCATATATACATATATATATATATATATATATATATATATATATATATATATATATATATATATATATATATATATATATATATATTCTATCAAGTTTAAATTTTTTACAATTAAACACAAAGATCAATAGTTAAACTCTATATCAAAATTGAGAACGATATAAGAGTTTAATAGATTTTGACTTATTAATAACAAAAAATTGAAGAGATTGAAGTATTTCAACGACATTTGATAAGAAAGTGATAATGCACGTTAGCATCAAGCATTATTTAATGTACATAAAATGAATCACTATAATAATTGTATTAAATATTACATCTCATGAGACACACAAGTATTTCTAGATATACTTTTTTTTAAAAGAAAATTATATATAAAGTTTTTGTATATGTTAGTTATTGGGTTTCGATATTTCCTTACTCTATACAAAATCAAACCAAGTTAAATATCACGACCCGAATTCCGCCGTAGGGGCCGTGATAGCACATAGTCCCTAAAACTAGGTAAGCCGAGCACTTATAATAGTTAAACCAATAAAAATATGATATAGTAAAGAAGCGTTTAATATAAATGTGGAAATAATGGCGGCACATGCCAATACGGCAATAATCATAACATATTCCCAGAACTAGGTAGTATATAGTCATGAGCTCTAACTGAATAAATAGAAATATCTCAAATGCAATACTGTTCAGATAGTGCATTGACAATATAAATATAAAGAAAGGACTCTAGGGGACTACGGCGATCAAAGCAGCTCTACCCGGAATCCTCGTGATCAATGAAGCTCTCACTGCCTGGGTCCGCTACGTCCAATACTTGAATCTGCATAAAATATGCAGAAGTGATTGAGTACACCACTATCGATATCTACTAAGTATCAAAACTTAAATCGGTGAAGTAGTGACGAGACTCAAGTCATGTGATACTCACTAGTCAAAATAACATGTGCAATAGATCAAAGACTGGCAACAAAAGTAGAGAAGAAAACCAATAGCAATAACCTCATGATAACAGTTCAATACAAGCAAATGGATCAATTTTAACAATAAGTCATCACATAGAAACTCATAGAAATAGCATCTCGTGCCCACATTTTTATCACAACAATAATAGCCACTCGTATTATTCTGCCTCGAAAAAATCACAATAGGCACCAATAACATTCCGCCCAAATAATATCACAATGGCCACCCGCATCACTTAGCCCAAACAATATCACTATAGTCACCCATATCGCTCAGCCTAGACAATATCACAATAGCCACCCGTATCACTCCACACAATTAACAACAGTAAAATGTCACCCTTGTACTATGCACGACAACAATCAAGCCATACAACCGGTTCACATGTGCCACAATATCACAAAATATTAACCCGGTAGGTCCTTTATATTTTTATCTTTCATTTATGTATTCCAAAACCTCGAATAGCTGTGTATATCCTTCCTCGAATTGTGTACATAGTTAGTGTCTTTTTATGAAACATGTTTATGTGAAAAAATAATAAAAGTGTGAAAGTTTGCCTTAAAACTCATTGGAGTTGACTACCGTCAGCATTTTATGTAAATTGTCCCGCATCAGTGTTTTGCCTGTGGGGTCCTTATCCTTATTTGGGACTTGGGTGTATGCCCAGAATCGAATTCGAAAGTCCATAACTTGTTAACATAATATGCTTAAAACTAGATATTTAAAGGTTTAAAGAATTCCTAAGTTTGACCGTAGGTTGAATTTGTTGCTACCAGGTTCGGAGTTTGTTTACAAAACTTGGTATAGGTTCATTTAAGTTTTTATGACTTGTCTGCGAAATTTGGTTCAAAACAGAGTTGATTTGTGTAATCGGACATCTAGTTGTAAAATTGAATATTATTAAGTTTCTTTAAAAACTTTATTCGTTTATGTATCTGATTCGTAGTTCTAGGTATTATTTTGGTATTTTGATCATGTGATCGAGCTCATATGATGTTATTACACTTTTGTGCATGTTCGGTTTGGAGCTCGAGGGATTAGGATGTGTTTCGGATAGGCTACTGACCATTTGAAACTTAAAAGAATGTTGGCTTTGCTGATATCTAGTGTTTGAGAATTTGTACTTCGAGATCGTGAAGCTACTCCCACGATCGCGAAGGGGAAAATTTGAACTGGGGCAGAGTTTCTCTTCGCAAACACAAGATATTTTGTTGCAAACGAGAAGTAGAAGGGGGCTTTCCCTTCGCAAAAGTGACTATTCCTCCTCGAACGTTAAGCATTGTGGCATTTTGGGGGGAGCTGGGCCAGTGTTATATGAGAACGCGATCATTGGGTCGAGAATGTGATGGCCAGGGGAAAGATCCATCGCAAATGCGAAGAATATCTCATGAACACAAAGAACATCTCGCGAACGCGAATGCCATTTAGGTTGCAGTGCTTCACGATCGCATTAGGTCTTCCGCGAATGCAATGAAGACCTGGTTCTAGTGATTGAAAATGTCCCAAATACGAGATTTCATCAATTTTCACCATCTTCTCATTAGAGCTTAGTCTATAGGCTATTTTGAAGAGAAATTTCATCACTATTCTATAGGTTAGTATACTTTAACTCGTTTCTTCCAGTTCCATCAACACCCATTGATTTCTAACCTTATCTATGCTCTTTCATGGTAGAAAATTAGGGATTTGGGGAGAATTGGGAGTTTTTGTAAAATTAAGGTTTAGACCTCAAATCAAGGCCAAATTTTAAAACTAATTTCATAATCGGGCTCGGGGATAAATGGGTAATTGAGTTTTGGTCCAAATCTCGAGTTTTGACCAAGCATCCCATGGTTGACTTTTTGTTGACTCTTTGGGGAAAAGTGTAAAGATCTTAGATCTATGTATTGTAAATGATTTTCCTCACATTGTTTGTCGATATTAAGTCAATTCTGGTTATATTCGGTTGGTTTTGGAGGCAAATTTTAGAGGATGGTCCCACTTGAGCTTTGATTTGCTTGTGGAGCGAGGTAAGTGTTAGGTTTAATCTTTAGTTGAGAGAATTAGGAATCCTTAAATTATGCTTAATGTGAATTATATGTGTAGCAGCGTATATAAAATGTATATGCGAGGTGACGAGTGTATATACACCATCAAAATAATTGTTTTTGTGCTTTCCGGTATTTTATTAAATATTTTATTCCATGTCCTAACTGTTACATGCTTTTGTTACTCCCTATGCCTTAACTTTCTACTTGTCACTTATTGCTCTCGTATTGAAATGTTTGTTTTCTTTCATGCTTCTGAGATTAATTGCTACTTGCCTTCGTTGAATTATTTGTACACTTTAACTACCATATAATTGGCTCTTCTTGTTTCGTTGTGCTAATTTGTAACGATCAGGCCAGTTATTTTTAAAATTTACGACCTAATACCCAATTAACTACTTTTCTTGAGTTTATTTCTGCTATTTTTGTTTGCCGGGATGTTCGATTCTAGAATTCGGAGTGTTTTGGGACTTTTAGTCCCTAAATGAGAGCTTAATAGTTGAAAAATGGTCTGTATTAGGAACAGTGTTAAGGCGACTTCAGAATAGAAATCTGATGGTTCTGTTAGCTCTGTTAGGTGATTTGAGGGTTGGGAGCATGTTCGGAATGTTATTTAGAGGTCCAATGTAGAATTAGGCTTGAATTGGCGAAGTTGGAATTTTGGCGAATTTCGGTCGGTAGGTGAGATTTTGATCGGGGAGTTGGAAGAGAATTATGACAGTTCCAGTAGCTTCGTTAGGTGATTTTAGATATCTTAACAAATTTTCAAGTCATTCGGACAACGTTAGGTCGGGTTTTTGATTGGATGTTGGTTTCGGAAGTTTTAGTCGATCACTTAGGCTTGAATCCGTCTTAATTTGATGATTCGTGTGTTTCAGGGTACGTTTTTATGATTGGAACAAGTTAGTATGATGAGTTAGAGTGGGTTTGTATTTTTGGTTGAGGTCCCGGGTGTATGTGGAAAAATTGAATTTTACCAAGAGTGATGTGGCATGACACGTGGATTGGTCAAAAGGTCAACAAAATAATATGTGATCGAAAAGAGGAGTTCAAAGAGGACGCGAGAAATAGTTTAGATGCGTATCACGTATCTAAGTAAGTCATTTAAGACTGTGGACTCTTGAATATTTTAAAAAGATACGAAGTTAATGATAGGAGACACGGGAAAAGGGAAAAGTAAGTAGATACGAGTTCCGTATCAATTCAAGACATTCAAGGGCACCAGATCAACAAACATTTAAGGCATGAATCTAAAGACAAGAAGAAGTCTAAATAAAATATTAAATACCTGATACGTTTAAGAATTGATATTTAATAGGAATGATTGTGTAACAACCCATTCAATGTCATTTGTTACTTATAATTATGCCATTAAAGCCTAGGTTTCATTCTTTTACCTAGGGTCAGCTATAAAAGGAAGAAGTCATACCATTTGTGGACACGATCAACTATTAAAAGCATACTGAAATATAATTTTTCTTCACTGTTCATTCTAATTATTGAAAGCCTATTACATTCTTCGATCTCTTGATTATCAGTAACCCGATTTTTCTATTATTTTATAGTATTAATCGAAATCTCATATTTTGGTTAAACAAATTGGTTCCGTTACCGGAAATCTGATAATCTATTATTTCTAAGCTTACACACTTTACTTATTGTTAACATCATGTCAAACACCACTACCAACAACAACAACAACAATGTTGTTGAAAACCAGATCCCTCACGCTCAAGGGGACTTGAACAATGCTAACATAGTTCCTTCCCCTCAAGCCTCTCCACGCCAGTCTCGTGAGGGTACTCCTGTACCTATACCACATGCTGACGAACAAGAGCAATCTGAGCATTTCGAAGGGCCAGAACAATCTTTTCAGAGAATAATTGATGCAGGAGTTAATCAAGCTCTCCAAACTTTAGTTAGTCGGTTTTCTTCTTAGCTACTCACTCCTACCCCCAATAACAATACACTGGAGAATCCTCGTTCTGGTCTCGATAACACAAACGAAGGATCCCCCAGTGGACCACGAGAAGTGGATACAGGTAATGCAAATAACTCTTATTGACAAAATATGGTACTAACCTTACAGGCACAACTCAAGGAACAAAGTGAACAGATTGAGAAAATACCGGGAGTTCCTCCAATAAACAAAGGGATTGATGCGGATAAATATTCTCAACAGCCTTGGAAACCAAGTGCAGCTCCTCTTCCTATTCCTAAGAAGTTTAAAATGCCTGATATTTCAAAATATGACGGTACAATCGACCCTCGAGATCATGTGACGGCATTTACTACGGGCGTTAAGGGGAATGATTTAACCAAGCAGGAAATTGAGTCTGTATTGGTCAAAAAATTTGGAGAAACACTTACAAAGGGAGCACTAACCCGGTATTCTCTCTTACCTGAAAATTCTATTAATTCTTTTGCTTAGCTTGCATATTCTTTTATAAAAGTGCACTCGGGAGCACAAAAGGTTGAAAAAAGGATGGAGGACATTTTCAAAATTAAACAATCAGACACGGAGTTACTCAGAGACTTCGTTGATAGGTTTCAACGAGAACGAATGACTTTATCTCGGGTACCAAATAATTGGGCTGCAATAGCTTTTGCAAGTAATTTGAACGACAAAAGCTCGGAGGCCACAAGAAAGCTTAAAGAAAGCCTTCGTGACTTTCCTGCAACTACATGGAATGATGTTTATAACAGGTATAGCACAAAACTCAGAATTGAAGGAGATACCGTACTCCAACATTCCCATGATGAAAAGAGCAGATCCAGGAGGTCCGAAACTGAAAAGACATTAGGTAAGAATAGAAACAATCCATATCTGGGCCCTGCAGGAAAAGATTCAAGAACGAAACAAGAAAATCAATGATATGATCAAAAATTAAGGAGCAAGGGAATCCAGTTCTTTCTCAAGATTTAGAAATGATAGAAACAGGCAGGAGCCATTTGATGAAGATGGAAGTTTGAAGGCTAGATTCGGTGGATACAATTTCAATGTTACCACCTCCGAGCTCATAGCTGTTTTGCGAGGCATGAGAGATAAGGTACGGTGGCTTAAGGAGATACGTTCAAATCCAAACAAATACAATCCAGATCATTTGTGTGAATTTCATAAGGATCATGGGCATAAGACCTCAAACTATCGATTTTTACAGAGTGAAGTAGATCATCTATTGAAACAGGGTTATCTCAGTGAGTTATTTAGTGAGAAAGGAAAGCATGCCTACATGAAAAATAGACAAGAGCCACCAAAACCCTCATCACCTAAGAGAACAGTGAATGTTATAAGCGGGGGAGAATGTATTTATGAGGTGGCATATTCAGCTTCACATAAAGTTTCTAAACTCACAATCATGCACGGGAAACGTACATGCCAAACGTTAGAAGATGAAGTTATCGCTTATGACGACACATACATGGAAGGAGTGAACACCCCCCACAACAATGCGCTGGTAATATCTTTACCCGTACATGATAGTAAAATAAAAAGAGTTTTGATTAATCCAGGAAGTTCAGGAAATATCATCCTAATAAGGGAGTTGCGGGAAATGTAATTGGAGGAGAAGATGATACCAAAGGCGCATACTTTATCAGGATTCAATAACTCCAGCATAGTAACTAAATGAGAGGTAAACCTAACAACTTTTGCAGAAGGTATTGAGAAAGATACCAAATTTGAGGTAGTAGATGTGGAAATGGCATATAATATAATCATGGGAAGACCGTGGATTCATGATATGGGCGCTGTACCATCAACCCTTCATCAAGTCATGAAATTCCCATCACCATGGGGAATCTGCCAAATTCATGGGGAACAACATATATCTAGTAGTGTCAATGCTGTGTCAGATACAGGTAACGTATACAACATCGAAGGAAATTCGGATCAACATCCGGATAATCAAGAAAAGTCAGGTTTTAACTTAAAATCTGGTATAAATCAAAAATCTAAAGAGGGAGAAGGTATCAAAATATCAACCAAGGAGTTCGAGCCTGTGATACTATTTGAACAATGGCCTGGACGAAGAATTCACGTGGGAACCGACTTGAGTTCAGACACAAGAGGTAAGTTAATTGAATTATTAAAAACTAACGTAGATTATTTTGCTTGGCCCCATGTTGAAGTAATAGGGACAACATCGGATATGGAAATTCATAAATAAAGGTCCATCTTGCGTGACCATGAAAAGGAAGGAAGGCAGATTATGTAAAGCAAGAAGAAAATTCAAAAATTGGGTCAACTTGAAAGGACCAAAGGTACGTGAAAAGCTATCCATTTATCATTATCGGAAGCTATGGTAAGCACTCTCTAAATTTGGGTAAACAATCTCCTATCTGTGACATAAGTAGGTATTTTATTAAATATTAGGACATGATACCCGCAACCATCAAAATTGATTTTAACCATGGCATTTAGGAAATTGAGACCTTATTTCTAAACTCTAAAATTATAACAAAATCGTGAGAATTAATTGGTTTCATAGCTGGTTTCAGTCAGAATATCATTTAGGAAAAGGGTGAAAAAGTCATAAATGGTCTAAACCCATTAACATAAATCTTATTTGTTGATGATTCATATAAAAAAAAGTGCAAGTTTAGAGATATTTCACATACCTCTTTTGAGATTTTTAGACCCATCATAAAATGTCATTTTTCTTTCGACTAACAATGAAGTATAATATGAGGCTATAGTTGCAAGTTTAAAAAATTGGAACGGGACCTTGATATAAACCAGATTATGGCCAAGAACAACTCTCAAGCTTGTTATATAATCAAATACTGGGTACTGTAATGGCCAGGAAAGAACAAAAGCAATAACATCCCAGGTTCTTAAAAACTAGGGACTTTGTGCTCGAAAAGATATTTCTTTTAAGGAAGTGGACATGGTTAGGTATCTTCATGCTAAATTCTTTTTCTTTTAATTAGTTAAGGTTTTACTAACAATTTTAGATGCTAGGCAAAAACCCTAACTCGTGCCAAATAATGAGCCACTACCTGCATGGCAAAATAGAATATTCTTAAATTCTAAGCCTAGGGTTATATCAATCTAATGGAAATACATACGGGTAGGCAGTCTTCATCTAAAAATGTACCTCCGAGTCCCGCATATTTTCTGTTTTAGGAAGAGGACCAACATGTGAGTACTAAACAAGTGTTCAAGGCTTCATTCTTCAACGCTCAAACACTTAGGGGACTATACATTATACATAGCTTCGCGCAAAAAAATAGATGCGGGTTCGTAGAGAAAAAGAGATATGGGTATTCAAGCAAAAGTTGACTAAATTCAGCTACAAATTGCCACGTATCAAGATTCAGTTGTGAATAGCTACGTATACAACAATCTTCAATGTTACTTTACATAAAACATTTTTCAATGTTGTAAATAGTTTCCAAAACCTTTCTAAGTATATAAATATATGGTTATGGTTGTGTGATAAAACAAGTTACAATAAAAGAAAACCTTGTATATTTTATATTAAGAAATCTGTTACACGAAAAACAGTTGCGAGAAAGTTATAGACGTACTACAACGCATGTATCATTCAAAAATTTACTCAAGTTCATGAATAAAAACTTGTCCAAGTTATTTCATACAAAAAACATGTGTTTCCTATTTCTTTCATCGTATTATAAACACCATTATGAAGTTGAGACGTCTTTTTCATTAAGTGTCGATACATAAAAGGGCCCTCTCTTTTTAAACCTCATGTTTATATTCCATTAGATGGATCATAAAGCATTTTCAAAAAGTAAAAATGCTAAATTATTCTATAAGTCCTAAATAAGAAAATAGGCAAGAATAAAATTCAAAGGAGTACTTATAAAACTTCTTGAATTACAAAAAAAAATTCAATAGAAAGTCTTTACAAAATAGAAAATCTTTACAACCCCCCCCCCCCCTCCGTTAATGTAAACTGGGGACTAATTCCATAAAATTCCTCAAAATGCAAAAACTAAAATTCTCAACTTGCTCCTGAAGGAGTTGGTTTTTCTGAAGTTGTTGCGTTAACTTCCTTGTCAGAAGCAATTATAGGCACAGAATCAATTTCTAGAGAAGTAGCAATAGTTGGGATGTCGGGATTGTTAAGAGAAGTAAGAGTCACGGGAGCTTCAACTTCTGCGGGCTGATCCTCGGGGGCTGGGATTGCAATATTGTCAACTTCAGTAGAAATAGCTCCATCATTGGAGCGATCATCAGCCACGGTGGTATCATGTGTGGGAAAAGGAAAGTCAAGTGGTTGTTGAGTCATTTCAATGGTCTTTAAGACCTTGTCTAACTCTAATTGCAAATCAAAATCCTCTCGGCTAGCCTCCATTAAAGCATCACGGCGGGAGTTCAAGAAAGCCCAGCTCACCTCCGAATCAAAACTCTCCTCAAGAAGAGCATAATCCCTTTGCCACGAGGTAATATCATTTTTCAATGTTTGATTTTCATTCAAAGTGGCATTAAGGGTGGCTTCAAGAGAGGAACGAGAGTCTTCTAAGGCACGTGCCTTATCAGAAGAAGCTTGCAGATCAGCCTGAGCTTGAGATAAGTTTTGTACTAGTTCTCCCGCGTATTCTTTTTTCTTGCTCAACAAAACTTTAAGTTTTCTAATCTCCTCACTTGACTTAGATAGTTTCTCGGAAAAAGAACATTCCTGACGTTCTTTTTCCTTCTCCAACTTGCGGAAAGAAGCCTTGACTCCATCATTCAGAAGTTAAACCTTGTTTTTATTGCTCCAAATTGCGATTGCTCTCTTGCAAATCCTTTATCTTTTTCTGAGCATTCTTCAGTTGCTCTTGCCAACTGGTTTTTTAAGATTAGCTTCCCTAGCTTTCTTTTCAGCTTCAAGAATAGTTCGGTCAGCTTCACGGGCTTTCTTCTCCAAAAGAGAAACTCTTCCCATAAGTTACGTGCCTATAAGATTAGCCTGTGAAAAAAGGTATATATAAGTAGAAATTAAAGGGAAAATTTCCTTCTAAAAAAAATGGGGGGGGGGGGGGTGAAAAGGAAAATACCTTCAAAGTATTATGAACTATGTCATTCATTAAGGTCAAACAACTATGACTGTCCATTTTCCTTTTCTCTACTTCCCCGATTAAGGGTTCGAGCCAAACGTCTGCCCCACCTGATTTCCCCAAAAGACTTCTATTAACCGGAACCTCAACTGTCACGCTCCTCATAGCCATGCTTCTGTTGCTGGAACTTTCTTCTACATGACCAACAGAAGAAGAAGGGACTGTAGAAGGAGGTACGGTAGAGAGGGGGAAAATAGCAGAATTTGAAAAGGTTGGAACAGGTACGGGTGCAGAAGTTGGTAAGGAAGTAGGAATGGAAATGGTAGCATGTGTAACACCTGAAGTGATAGGAGAAATAGGAAGGACAGAAACAAAAGTTGAAAGAGGGGTTTCCTCCAAAACTAGGCCAAAATCACCACTCTCACAACCTTCAATAATAAGGCGTTGAGTAGATTCAGGAGTGTCATTTGGAACAGTTTCTTCATCGGATATAATAGTAACGGGCTCGGAGGTACGAGCAGGAGAAGCTTCAATATCATCCTCAGAAACTACCACATGCCTCCTAGAGCTGTCAAAGAGGTATCATCATCTTCATCAACATCAGAATCTTCTTCAATTGATTTCCTCTCTGTTAGTACGTCCTGTGTCCTCTCCGGAACTAAGGGAGTACTAGAAGAAGCTCTAAGGGCAGTAGCTACTTCAGCAGACATCCATCGTTTTGTAAATCCTGATAATAAGAAGGATATAAGATTGGATATAAAAAGAGAAAGTTTACTATACGAAGAAGTAATACTAAATGTATACAATGAATTTTAACTCTCCAGCCATGTTTGGTTGAAATTGATTTCCAAGTACGTGCCTCCATAGTCACGGCCTTCAAAATAGCATCTACCCAAGCACGGAAGCCAGGGACGAGATCCACATCTCCCATGGTAGCTATCAAAAAGCAGAACAAAATGTTTTAAAAGAAGGATCAAAATAGCAAAAACAGACACGGTAAGAAGTGAAATACTTACGTGTCATGTTCCATTTCTCAGCAAAAGGCATATTTTATCCACCCACCAAATCAATTGTGAGAACACTTACGAGCCGTGTGTACCAGCCACGGTCATTAATATCCTCAGGGTTTATCAAAACCCTCTTACCTCTTGCAGAAAATGTAAAAACTCCATTACGAAAGAGTTTGGGATAGTAAAGGTGAATCAGATGAGGAAAATTAAAATCCACGTGCACTCTGATCGACATGAACCTTAAGCACACCACTACTCTCCATACTAGGGGACCAACTTGAGCTAAACACATTTTGAAGAAACAGAAAAATTCAAGAATGACTGGATCAACGGCGGGGGTAAATCCTAGAGTGAAAAGATAAGTATAAACGCAAGAAAAACCGGCTTTATAAGAAGAAATTCTCTGGTTATGGTTGAGTATAACTATGGGAGTACTATCTTTCCAACAGCAATCTTTTCGAACGATTGGGATCAACTATTCAGTGATTAAAGAAGGGTATTTATCAACTTTTTCCAATTTAAGCATTTGCTCACAAAGAGATTCTTTGTCATGCTAAAAAAATAGATCTGATGGTACGATTTCTTCTACCGTTGGTTCTTGAAGGGGTTTAGCAGGTTCTTTTCCTTTAGAAGAGGATTTGTTAGACAAAGCCCCTCTCGAGAAAATGCCAGAAATAGAAGGGATGGTAGTACCAGATGTACCACCCCGTGTCGATACTACACCACGAGGGGCACCTCCTCTACCTCTTCTATGTCTTGCTGGAGCATTGGGAAAACTATCGAGTATGGGAACTCTTTTTGGAATTGGATGTGAAGATGTCATCGTTTAACAAATTTTTACAGAATAAAAATAGAAGGAAGAAGTGAGGAGTCACTTGATGAAAAAGATAACCGAAGAAGAAGGAATCGAAAGAGTATATGGAAAGCAAATGGCGAACTAAGAAGAGTAATGATGAAATGCCTATAATAAAGGTAACCATCACTTCGTGAATAGTGAAAAAAAGGCTGCAGAATCGCAGAGCTAGTGAATAAGTGAAACGTATGTGGTGCATTAAATGGAAGGGACAATTAAAACGTCAATACTGACATAGCATTTATTGTGACAAAAATTCCCTTTTTAATGAGAATCCACTACCCAAATATTTAAATGATAAATAAATGGGAAGTGGGGGGACTATCTGTATTGGGAAAAATTGAATTTTTACCAAGAGTGATGTGGCATGACACGTGGATTGGTCAAAAGGTCAACAAAATAATATGTAATCGAAAAGAGGAGTTCAAAGAGGACGCGAGGAATAGTTTAGATACGTATCACGTATCTAAATAAGTCATTTAAGATTGTGGACTCTTGAATATTCAAAAAAGATATGAAGTTAATGATAGGAGACACGGGAAAAGGATAAAGTAAGTAGATACGAGTTTCGTATCAATTCAAGACATTCAAGGGCACCGGATCAACAAACATTTAAGGCATGAATCTAAAGACAAGAAGAAGTCCAAATTCAAACATTAAATACCTGATACATTGAAGAATTGGTATTTAATAGGAATAATTATGTAACGACTGATTCAATGTCATTTATTACTCATAATTATGCCATTAAAACCTAGGTTTCATTCTTTTACCTAGGGTCAGCTATAAAAGGAAGAAGTCACACCATTTGTAGACACGATCAACTATTAAAAGCATACAGAAATACAATTTTTCTTTACTGTTCATTCTAATTATTGAAAGCCTATTACATTCTTCGGTCTCTTGATTATCAGTAACCTGATTTTTCTATTATTTTCTAGTTTTAATCGAAATCTCATATTTTGGTTAAACACTGGGGGCCTCGGGATGAGTTCGGGTGATTTAACGAAGAAAATTTTGGTTCGGAATTGCTGGTATGTTGTTGCAGCAGGTATTTCCGCTTCTGCGGAAAGGAGACCGCAGAAGCGTCTCCGTAGAAGCGGTGTGTCCATCGCGGAAGCGAGTTTTTGGGTGGCCAACAAAATCTGCAGAAGCGGATGCCTTGTCGCAGAGGCATGCCCACAGAAGTGGGAAGATCCCCGCAGAAGCGATAGTAAACGGAATGGGCAGCTGGGAAGCTTTCGCAGAAGCGGAAGAATTCCGCTTAAGCGGTCTCGTAGAAGTGAGAGTTGAACCGTAGAAGTGGTTTGGGACTTAAGTGAGTGTCACATAAGCGTTCACGAGTCCGTAAAAGCGGCACAGGAGCCGCAGAAGCGAAACTCTTGAAGGGTTTAAGGTTCAGATTAGTTCGAAATTTCATAGTGTTAAAAACATTTATGGCTTCGACCTTGGAGACGAATTGGGTGATTTTGAGGAGGAAATTGAGTATCATCAGGTAAGAATCTTGGACCCAAATTATGTTATTACATTGATAAAACATGGATTAAATCTCTGAAAATGGAGGAATTTAGGCGTAAAAATGGAGGATTTTGCTCTAAGCCTAGGAAATAGAAAATTTACGATTTGAATTGGCAAACGGATTCCGATTTTGATAAATTTTATATGGTTAGACTAGTGAGAGTACGAGGATTCTGAAAATGTAAAAATATTTTGATTCTGAGCCGATGGCTGGAGGGATATTTTGGTCATTTTACCTATTTTCGTGCCTTATCTTTAATTTTTACAATGTAATTAGTTACTTGCGATGTTATTTACACTATTTAATTGGTTTTAATTGGTCATAACTTGCTCCAACCTTTTTCAATAGGTCAGCCAAGGTTTTCTCAGTAGATGAAACAGGTTCATCTCTTTGCTTGCTTAGATGAGTCAACCCCTCAACTGCTTCCCCAAAACGACTTCCCCCTGACTTCATGTTACTCTCTTCTACCCTTTCTTGTGCATCCCCATATATAGCAAGAACATTTCCCCCTCCCATTTCCCCTCTCTTCACCACTAGCACCCTCTCTCTCTTTTCCTTTCTTTTTACCTCCACTCCTACTCGACTCAGCCAATGTAATATCTATTATGGGTCCAACTATGATAAACGTACTTTCAAAGTTTTCTACCATAGAAGAACTTACCTCTGCAGGGGTTTTTTGAGTTTTCTCAGTGTCAAAAGACCCATGTCATTCACCTTCACTCGTAGATTGAAAGGATTCGAACTTAAAACTGGAGTCAGACTCTTGAGCTGGGCTTTCTTTCACCTTGCTAGCTTTCAGCCTTTCATCTAACACCTTTCTTAGAGCACCAGATACTACAACTTTTTGAGCCAACATCTTCTGCCTTCGAAACCTAGGTTTTGGGGATTCATTAGGAGGAGTAGATGAGAATGAATTTGAGGGAGATAGTGGTGGAGGAGAACTAGGATGATCTTGTGGGTTAGACATTTTTGTTAATTTATTGAGTTAATTTGGGAATTTTGGAGAAGAGAGCAATAAGAGTTGAAGAAGAGAATTTTTGACAGTATTAGAATAATGAAGAAGATTATAGATGTGATGTGTATTTAAAGAAAATTAGACATTAATTCAGTAACGACATGTTTTTAGGGGTCAAATAGAAGTATAACCAAACTGTAATTCCAGACTTTTAACGATTATTTGGCTTCCCTAGATATTAGGCAAAAATCACTATTTTAGAGTTCTAGATGGACGAAACTGGTTTAATGCTCAATAGACAGAATTTTGAATTTGACAAGTATAGGAGTTCTGGTCATGATTGAATTATTAATCTTTCTAATTGTGCAAAGTATAGAAAACATACCTGAGCTTTCATAGGAACCCATACTGATGAACCAGATTCTTCATTGAGAATTCACTCGACCATGACTCAAAAGCCATAATAGAGAAAATTTAGTAAGATATCAGTGAGTCTTATAAACACATGTCACAGAAGTATACTAATTAAAGTGTGAAGCTGAGTAAGAACTAATTCAGATATTTACACAAGGTTAGAATTTCTAGCCAAAATGTTTTTTTTTTGTTTTTTTTTCATTGTGCATTATGAGATGTACCTATTAGGTGATCTTAATCATTCTTAATTCTATCATTTTTCTCTCCAAGTTTTCTCTACTCAGTGCTTTAATGAAGATGTCCGCAATTTGCTTATCAGTAGTATAAAATTCTATAGAGATCAATCCTTTCTCATAGTTATCTCTTAAGAAATGGTGCCTAACATCTATGTGCTTAGTCCTCTTATGATAAACATGGTTCTTTGTCATACTTATAGCACTAGTGTTATCACAGAATATAGGAATGCAACCTATTTTAATACCAAAATCTATCAGCTGATATTTGATACATAGCAATTGGGCACAACAAGAAGCAGTAGCAACATATTTAGCTTTAGCAGTAGACAAGGCCATTGAATTTTGCTTTTTAATATCCCATGACACAAGACAAGAACAAGAAAGTGTGCCATACCTGAGGTACTTTTCCTATCCACTAGAAAACCTGCATAATCAGCAACATCATATCCTACTAGATTGAAATTGCTACCTTTGGGATACCAAAGACACAGATCAATGGTGCCTTTCAAATATCTTATTGTCCTACTGACATCATTCAGATGAGACTCTTTAGGATTAGCTTGAAAGCAAGCACAAAGTCCTACACTGAAAACAATGTCAAGTCTGCTAGTAGTAAGATACAAGAGTGAACCAATCATACCCCTATACATTGATCAACTGATGAACCAGGTTCATCAACATCTAATTTAATGGTTGTTGCAGTAGGTGTGTCTATTTCTTTAGATTCTTCCATTTTAAATTTTTTTGATTAGCTTATTTGCATACTTCTGCTGACGGATCATGCTTCCATTTGGACTTTGTTTGATTTGTAAGCCTAAGAAGAAGTTAAGCTCACCCATCATGCTCATTTCAAACTCACTCCCCATTAGTTTTTCCAAATTCCTTACTTAGATTATCAGTGGTGGCACCAAATTACATGCCATCAACATAATATAAGGTACTGTCAATTTTACCTCTTTTGTAGCCATGTTCAAGAAGGAATTTGGACAGCCGTTCATACCATGCTCTTGGGGCATGCTTGAGTCGATAGAGAGCTTTGTCTAGCTTGTACACATGCTTAGGACAATCCTTGCTCTCAAACCCTGGAGGTTGTTTCATAAACATTTCTTCTTTCAGGTAGCCATTCATGAAGGCACTTTTGACATCCATTTGATGAAGAGTATATTCCATGTGTGCTGCAAACGCAATAAGAAGTATGATTGCATCTAGTCTTGCAACTAGAGTAAAAGTCTCATCATAATATATGCCCTCCTCTTGCCTGTAACCTTGGACTACTAGTCGTATCTTGTTTCTTGTAACAATTCCATCTTTATCAAATTTGTTTCTAAAGACCCATTTTGTACCAATAACTGATCTATCCTTGGACCTTGGAACTAGATGCCAAACTTGACTTCTCTCAAACTGATTGAGTTCATCTTACATTGTATTGACCCAATCTACATCCTTCAAAGCTTCAACAACATTTTTAGGTTCAATAAGAGATAAAAAGGCATCAAAGGAACACAAATTCTTCAGTTGTGATCTAGTTTTGACTCCAGATGTGTCACGACCCATTTTCCATAATAGGTCATGATGGCGCCGGACACCATTGTCAGGCCAGCCAATGCGGTAATGTGATTGAATTCTCATTTTAGTTTAACCAAAAATAATTATAATACATTTTCGGAATAAAGATAAGTAAGACCAGTAAAGATCATAATGTGTCGAGATGACAATACAACCCAAAAATAAATGTCTACTACTGTGAGTGCCAGAACCTGGTGTCACAAGCTACGAGCGACTAGTAGAATATACACAAAAGAATAATATGCAGTCCTACTGTCTGAATCAGGATAGACAGAAACAAAAGTATAAGGAAGGAGTTCTTTGGCTGCGGATCGACATGAAAGAGAAGCAGCTCACAGTAGAAGTCCCAAGCGTGCTCACTGATGCACACCAGAATGATGTCCAGATCCACATGCCTCAGATCCTGTACATTTAAGTACATAAGTGTAGTATGAGTACATAAACAACATGTACCCAGTAAGTATCCTGTCTAATCTCGGAGAAGTAGAGACAAGAGGTGTCACGACCCGGATTTCCCACCATCGGGGTCATGATGGCGCCTACTAAATAGAAGCTAGGCAAGCCAAATATTAATTACATCTCCATTAATAACCAATTTCTTATTAACAACATAATAATTTCAGCGGAACAATCAAAATTTAGCGGAAGACTTAATCAGATATGATAAAGAAAACTCCAAATCATCTGATACACTACCCAAGACCGGTGTCACAATACTCACGAACTTCTAAGAATAATACACATAATTGTTTGAAAGAAAATACAAGTTGTTTATCTCGATTACATGAGATAACAGAATGAAAAGCATAGATAGGAGAGACAACGGGTCCTGCGGACGCCTGCAAGGCTACCTCGTAGTCTCAGTAGTCGGAAAATCCACAAGTCGCTATGCCGCTGTTGCTGTCCGTAACCTCTATCTGCGCAAAAAGAGCGCAGAGTGTAGTATCGGCACAACCGACCCCATGTGCTGGTAAGTGCCTGGCCTATCCCAGCGAACTAGTGACAAGGCTAAGGCCAGTCACCCACCTAAACCTGTACAGTTGCAATATAGATATATATATATATATATATACAATACATTTATAAAGAAATACTCTGCTCTGAAATAATATTTAATAACTCAAGATATCCAAAATAATCTTACTTTCATGTCTCAATTTCCTCTTTCATTTCATGTCTCGTGGTAGGCGTACCACCCGCTCCCAACTATCACAGTAATTATCTCTTGTGGTAGGCGTACCACCCGCTCCCAATATATCAGTAATTATATCTTGTGGTAGGCGTACCACCCGCTCCCAAATATATCAAAAATTATATCTTGTGGTAGGCGTACCACCCGCTCCCAAATATATCAAAATTTATATCTTGTGGTAGGCGTACCACCCGCTCCCAAATATATCAAAATTTATATCTTGTGGTAGGCGTACCACCCGCTCCCAAATATATCAAAAGGCTACCGGCAACTATGGCCAATGCCAAGATTTAAATCACTTCGTGGTCGGCGTACCACACGATCCCATTTCTTATTATATAAGTGGTCGGCGTACCACACGATCCCATTTCATAATTATATATATATTACCGGCATTTAGCCAATAATCTCTATATCAACAATATTTATAATTACCGGTTTTTAAACCAATAATTTATAATAGTTTCAACAATTTACCTTCATTACTGGTATAACATCAAAAATTCTTATTCAACAAATTATTCATAACTAAATTCATATTCCTACAAACTAGGATAGAACAAACACTTACCTCGAAAGTTTACGAACAATTCAATCTGTAGCAAATGCCCTTTTCCTTTCGAATTTGGCTCCAATCCAATTGTATCGAATCAACTGATGGATTTAAAATCAAGTAACCGATTACACCATCTGTAGTGCCTTAGCTGGAACAGATTGATCGGGGTTGCAGTGAAAGAAGGATGATTT